>CAMGYJ010000004.1:25186187-25338480 GCA_946122785.1 Linum tenue | reverse complement strand
CACTCTTTCACTTTCCCCCTTGTCCAAAAGATTATGTTTAGTTAATTATTACTTAGTAGATGTATAGAGTTAGAACATAATAATTTGAAAAATATTATACTCTATATTATGTATTAACGAATGTTTTAGGTTCATATTCTTTGAACCGTATTAAGAAAATGATCGTGTTTTGTTGAATTTGTGATATAATAGTACGTTTAGAGTTGTAGTTAAAACTTTTTATTGTATTTTAGGATAATAATGTTAGATGTACGGGTATGGGTATTACCCATGGGTACCCGAAACCCACGGTATGGGGATGGTTTGCCAAATTCCCCGCATGGGTATGGGTCGGGTATGGGTTTGGATATTTGAAGATGGGATGAGGATGGTTTAGACAAACCCGCCCCTTGCCATCTCTATGCGGACATGATTGGAAGAGTTATTTTCCCTGTACACGTGAGTTTGCTTGGAATCGTGGCTCGACTTTCTTTTTTTGTACACTCTAACAGGAAACCAGCCATGCGAATACGCATGAGCTCCCTTTGTCCCCCTTTCCTACCCACCATAAAAACCCGGCCGAGAATCACTATTGCTCACCACAAAAACCATATGTTACGAAGCAGAGGGAAGAGCGCTCCTGGTTGCTGCAAAGATGGCTAATAGGTAAAAGACTAAGAGCACATTTTTACTTGATTCTTGAATGCTGTTATGATTTTTTTTTGTTAGTAATTAGTGAATTTTTTTTATGTGTGATTTTATACGATTTTAACTAATCGTTCGGTGGAAATCATAAAAATTAGAGAACAATTTTGGGTTCATTTCGTTGGTGGTAGAATCTTTCAGTTGACAGTTACATGCAGGGTAACATATCACCAATTTTGTGAGAAGCTAGTTATGAGGATACAACGTAATGACGAAGCAGTACAAGATGTGATATGATCACAGGTTTCACTTACAAACTTTCAGATGGTAGATGGTGTTCTATTTCATTATCGATTTCTATTGTGAATGATGATAGCTTGAATATGATTTTCAATTTATGGCAAAACCCTTATTGTTTGGGTGCTGAGATACATGCTGAGATTAGTCAAGGTTAGGGTGAAGATGATATATGGAGTGTGCCATCTGATGATGATTATAATGACGGCGAGGAGGAAGATGATGACAATGATGAGGAAGAGGAGGAGAGGATGAGGAAGAAGAAGAACAACCTAATTATCCTCCAGATTTTTACTTGCAGGGTAATGAAGAGGACGATGAATTATCATATGTTGATTCATTTGGCATAATTCCAATGCCTATTGTTACTGGTTTTGAAGCAGAATTCTACAAGTGCAAATATTTCACTCCAAACAAGCTGTAAAGGTGGCGATTAAATATCACGCACTATAACGCAACTTTCAGTATGTCATGGTGGATTCCACACCTACAATCTGGAAGGTCAAATGCTTGAAGCACAAGGATAACAATTGTGCTTGGATGGTGCGATTTGGATGTCGAGATGTTGGAAGCGAATGGACTGTGAGAAAGGACTTGTTCATGCATTCGTGTAGCAGTACCACTCAACCAACGAATCATCGTCATCTTGATATCAACGTTATATATGAGTATGTCAAGCATATGGTACGTGCCCAACCATATCTGAGTGTTCTAACTGTGCATGCCAAGTTGAAAGATAAGTTTCATATGGAAGCTACTTACAAAAGGCTTGGTATGGAAACAGAGAGCATTATAGAAGTTGCATGGAAATTGGAAAGAATCCTACGATTATTTGCAAACGTTCTTGCGGGTGGTAAAGAGAAAATGCCAACATCAGTGGTTGATTGGGTAAGAATTCCTTCATCGCAACCAGGTCCTTAATTTGATCTTTCAGCAAGTATTCTGGGCTTATGGACCTTGTATAGATGGATTCAAGAATTTTCCAGGAGTCATGGTTGTTGATGGAACATTTCTAACTGGAAAGTATAAAGGAGTGCTACTCACGACGGGCTCATTTGATGGTCGGAAGAAGATTTTTCCAATTGCATTTGACATAATGGAGAGTGAGATACTGATAGTTGGTCATGGTTCATAAGACACCTTCAAGGTTTGATCGATCGAAATGATGTCTGCATCATCTCAGATAGGCATGTGGGACTCTATGAAGCCATGAGTGACATCGGAAGAGGTTGGGAGTGGAGGTGGTGCATGCGACACTATGCAAGTAACTTGCAAAGGAAGACAAAAAGCAAGATTATGTATAATCAACTGTTTCGAGCTGGTAAGCCTTCATTGTTATCAATGTAGTCAAAATCGCGTTTTAAAGCTAAAACTTTCGCTTTTACGTTTCTAGGTCACCAAAGCGCTTCTACGCAAAATCACAGTTTTTATAGCTAATGTAGTTAAAAACGCGCTTTTAAACTTTGAAGACTTACAATTTACGCTTCTAGATCATCAAAACGTTTCTACATAGAAACGATTTTGACTACATTGATTGTTATGGTTATTTATTGTTACGTATTATTAATTTTTTCATGAATATATCTAACTCGTGTGGTTATTTATTGTGTTAGCCAGAGAGAAACGCTTGGAGAAGTTCGATCGTCAAGTTGAGCAATTTAAGAAGATGGCCGCTGATAGAAATATCTCATGCGATAACTGGGCGGACCAAAATCAATCCGTTGGAGTTTAGCACATGATAACTATGATGGTGGGCATCGATGGTCTATCATAACATCCAACATTGCAGAGAGAATCATAGTGTTTTCAAAGGTATTCGTTCACTTCCTATAGTTTCTCTTGTCCAACATACTTATTGGAGATTATTGGGGAAATTCGATAAGATGAGGTTGGACAGAAGCTCAAATCAGAAATGGTCATTCACAGTACACCAAGGCATGTGATAAACCGCTATTTGTACATGTTTTTTGCCCACTATTCTTGAACTGTTTGCAAGTCGATTCTCTCGTTTTGAGTTGATTTCACCCTAGGTTGTGCTTTTATGTCATATTGCAGGACTTGGAGCGGAAAGGGAGGCTTGGAAGCGAGTTTTGGGTCAAAAGCACTATAGGAGACGAAAGAAGGAGTGCAAGGACCAGAATCTCCGGTCTGGCCATCATAAACCCGGGAAAAGCCACCAACGACCGGGACATCGTCCAGGGAATTCCTCTCTGGACCTCCCATTACCCGATCGGGGAATTCAGTCTAAGGCCGGGTATTTTCCCCTTGATGCTGCGCACCGTGTTGCAAAAACCCGACCGGTTCTCTTAATATCCAATCGGGTAATTGGACTGGTTTTCAAGAGCTGGGGCTTTTACAAGCAGATTTCAGGTTCTTGGTCTATTATCCAAGTTTTAGAGCAAGAAGAGAGACCTAGATAGATAGATAGATAGAGAGAGAGAGAGAGAGTGACAAACCCAACCTCCAAGGTGACCTAGATCGAGTTTTGACGACATCGGAGCTCGATTGAAACCTGGAGAAGTGCTGATTAACACCAGAAGTTGGATTTCATCCTCCCCAAGATGATTTCTGCATCTAAAGCTGATTTCTCTTCTCTCCCTCTGGAGTAAAATCCCTATCTCACCTGGGTATGTAGAACCCTAGATTTGTATGTTAGATTTGATTGTATCAACCCAAGTACATGATATTTTGATATGGATTATATTCGATTGAGGCATAATTTCTGAATTGCGTGAATCTTGATCACATTCTTGTAGTTTCTGCTTTGAACTAGAAAGAGAATATTGCCTAGGTTGATAGAGCACCTTGATTGAAGGTGGTGAATTGACTACTTTAGTCGATGAGTCAATTCACTGTTATGTACTGGACTTACTCTAGTAGAGGAGGTTTTGCACGTTAGGTCCTCAGTTCGTTTACTCCGGTAGAGGTTAGTCGCCCGCCGGGTATTCAGACTGGGAGGGTCTGAAGACCTTTGGTCGAAATTTCAGACTGTTTAAGAACCTTTCGTAGTATAACTATCATCATATCTGGACTTGGTGAATTACAACTTGGCTTAACTGCAATCTAGGGGAATCATATCCACTAGGGGTGGGCAACCGGTTTGGTAAACCCAAACCGAACTGAAACCAAAATAATGCTATTCGGTTTGGAATTCGAAAGGGAAATATGGATATTTTGGAAACCAAGGTTATTTCAACCAACCGAATTTCTGAATTTCCGACTGAAAAACCGAAACACTATTATTGCAAGCTCCAAATGGTGGATTTTTATGTTTGTAGTTGTTTTTAGACTTAAATTTTGAAATATTTTATGACTGAAGTGTTGAATATTTTGATTTTATCATTGATGATAGCATATTTATTGTTTATATTAGGGTGAAAAATAATTTAAAAGTGAGAAGATACAAGTAGCTTCACAAATTTGGTTTTATGTGAAAACCGAACCAAATTATAATTCGGTTTAAACCGACCGAACCAAATTATAATTCGGTTCGAATTCGGTTTAAGGTTTGAGAGAATTTGGTGACTCGGTATTAATAACCGAACCGACCGAATGCCCACCCCTATATCCGGTGACCTTTCTCGAACTTGAACCACAACTTTATTGATTTTTGCTTGCTTTGGTTAGTTATAACTTCACTACACTGAAACAACTAGATACCAAGAATTTCACGGAGTAGTCATCACATCTAGGACCCGGGTTGACAAGTAAAGCTAAACCTGCTATACTTCACATTAGTTTGTGGTTACACTTGGCCACTTTCTAGTGTGACAGTATTGGCGAGTCAAGTTTTTGGTGTGCGTTGCCGGGGACGGTTAGGTTGTTGAAGAAACGTGATTTCTGTTACTTTAGCATTTCTTTTCTGCATTGTTTTTTTCTTTACTTCTTCTCACTTTTGCCTTCATGGGTTTGCTTGCTTCGCTTGTGTAGGTAGTGCATGACCTGTAGCCAGTCGGGAGCATTACTACCGTTGGATCAGGAACTCGAACGAACTTGTCGTCGGCTGAAGAAAGCACAGCAAGTGAGACTGGCTCTGGAGGAAGAACAGTTTGACGGTCGGATCAGTAGCGACTCCGAGCAGGAGGACAACATGGAGACGGGCACAACAAGATGAACCTGAACCTGGAGAATAAATCCACCTTTGAACCAGGGGAAGCCTCTTCTGGGATGCCTCTCCAAATGCCTCTCCACCTTTGAGATCAGGCCTGCTGGATCCAGTTGATTACATCCTCTATCCAGTTTCATGGGATTAAGGATGAAGAGGCGAGGGTACACCTTTCACGATTTTTGCAGATGACCAACGACTTCAAGCTGAATGGTGTTCCAGATGATGCGATCTGCCTTCACCTCTTCCCTAACTCACTAGCAGGGCACAAAGACTCAGCCGACATTGTCCATCACTTCCTAGGATGACCTGGATAACAAATTTGTGCACTTGTACTATTCAGCTTCGAAGACTTTGGAGATTCAGCGTGAGATCACCCATTTCTGCCAGGAAGATGATGAGTCCCTGCGAGACGCATGGTAATGGTATTCTGGACTGTTCTGGAAGTTTCCTCACCATGGCTTCAGCGATGCATTTACCGTAGGAAACTTCTACAATGCTGTCCCTAGAGAGTCAGCGGTTGATCGAGTCCTTGTGCCCGGGTGGAGACATTCTCACTAAGACTCCACCAGAGTTGAACCAGATGATCAATACTTTGGCCGCCCAGGATCATTCTTGGTGCCGACCACAAGAGCCTGGAGCTCGAGGGAAAGAGGTGTGCATGCCATGGAGACCAGACCAGGGCTTGAACGAGAAGTGGTAGAGCTGGTTCAGACATTGAAGCAGCCTAACAGCCTCATACCAGACAGAGGCATGACGACACCTCCAGTAGCCCAGTTCCAGTGGTGCAAAAGCTCAAATCATTTGGTGAATGATTGTCAGGCTATGAAGGAGCCCACCACTCCCTAGGGGCAGTTGGACTTCATTGCCAATGCTCGGGGCCTCGACCCCTACGACGATACTTATAATGAGGGGTGACACCATCATCACAATTTCTTCTAGGGTGGCAACAACAACAGCACCACTAAGCCTCCTAGCTTCGCAGCACCGACGGGTGGTTTCCCCCAAAAGCAGCAGTACCAGACTCGACAGGGTCCATTCTAGTAGCAACAGCCATTCTAGCCCAGGCAGGGGCAAACTTTTCAGCCGCAGCTTCACAAATTCAACATCCGACCGTGGCCCCAGCTTAGAGTGACCAGATGGTCGAGCTGCGAAATATGGTGATGAACTTTGTGAGTACTAGTACTCAGAAGTTCGCCAAGATGGACCAGTTCATTGATTTTTCCATGGCAAATTCAATGAACTGGAGGCAGGTAAGAGAAACAGAAGGTCGGAGGCATCGCCTGGAATAACAGCACCAGAGCACCGGGGACTCTATCTGCCAACACCATCCCTAATCCTCGAGAGCCTCCCTAGTAGTTAGACGCTATTACCACTAGAAGTGGAAAGACGATGACTGCAGTTCTTGCTCTAGTCAGGCAGGATGAACCGATACCTGCTTCAGCACTTCCAGCCGAAGACGAAGAAGTGGAGATTGAGAAGGAAGCACCTGCCCCCAAACCACAACCCGTGGTTAAGGAGCATGTGCCCTTGCTTCCTTTCCCCACTCGTATGCACAAGGATAGGTTGGAGACTGAGTTTGCCAAGTTTATGGCAATGTCAAAGCATATCAACATTAGCATACCGTTCGTGGAGGTACTGTCGAAGATGCCCAAGTACGCAAAATTCATTAAGAATCTCCTCACCAATAAGAAGAAACTTGGAGATCTGTCGACAGTGATGCTGAGTGAGGAGTGTTCTACAATATTGCAGAACAAGTTGCTCGAGAAACGAAAATACCTAGAGAGTTTTACTATCCTTCTTGTTATTGGCATCATGCATGTAGGAAAGTCCTTGTCGGACCTAGGCACTAGCATTGATGTCATGCCTTATAAATTGTTTAAGAAGCTAGGCCTAGGTGAACCTAGAACCACTAGGATGAGTATTCAGTTAGCTGATAGATGGATTGTGCATCATAGGGGTATCATTGAGGACTTACTTGCCAATGTGGGTGCATTCACATATCTTATTAATTTTTTTATCTTGGACATAAATGAAGATGTGAATGTGTCGTTGATTTTGGGTAGACCATTTCTCCCCACCGCCAAGGCGTTGATTGATGTGCATAGTGGCAAGTTAATTTAGCGGGGCTGGGGATGAACAAGCTAAATTTTCTGTGTTTCACAATGCAGAGCATTCCCATTTGCATGATGACTTGGACTGCTGTGACATTATTGCTGATTTTGGAACCGCACTCGCCATTATGAGTGCGGGTACTAATGATGCCCTTGAGAGCTGTATTTTGCTAGGTGAGCAGGGATCACAAGAGCTGCATCTGGAGGAGCAGTTGGATGCGCTAGAGCGTGGCGAGTTCCTGGGGGTCGAGAAGCCATTCAAGCCGATCTCATCCTCGACCCGTATCACCACCTCTCTAGAGGAGCCACCAGAACTGGAGCTGAAGCCTCTATATCCTCACTTGGAGTATGCATTTCTCTAGGAGGGGAACCAACTTCTAGTTATTATTAGCTCGACCCTCACATCCGAGCAGAAGACCTGACTGGTGGCCCTACTGAAGCAGTATAAGCGAGCTATGGCATGGAAGATCAGGGATATCTGGGGGAACAATCCTTCTTTCTATTCCCACCGGATATTGATGGAGGATGATCGTGGTCAGAGCGGAGATTATCAAGTTGATGGACACGGAAATCATCTTCACCATTTCCGAAAGCGAGTGGGTCAGTCCCACTTAGGTGGTGCCTAAGAAGGGTGGGATGACCGTGGTCCAAAATGAGAAGAATGAGCTCATACCAATGAGAATGGTGACTGGGTACCACGTCTGCATCGACTATTTCTCCCTCAACGATGCCACGAGGAAGGATCATTTTCCTCTGTCGTTTATTGATCAGATGCTCGAGAGGTTGGCGGGGCATGAGTTTTATTGTTCCTGGATGGGATGTTCGGGTACTTCCAGATTCCCATAGTACCGGAAGACCAGGCGAATACCACCTTCACCTGCCCCTTTGGCACATTTTTTGACCGGAGGATCCTATTCGGGATTTGCAACGCCCCCACCACGTTTCAGGGGTTTATGCTCTCCATCTTCGACCGTTTGATTTTAGAAATCATGGAGGAGTTCATGGAAGATTTTTTGGTTTATGGGGACTTATTCTCTCACTGCCTCCATAACTTGGAATTCGTCCTAAAAAGGTGTAAGGAGACGAACCTGACGCTGAGTTGGGAGAAATGTCACTTCATGGTTTAAGAAGGCATAGTGTTGGGGCATAAGATTTCCACGATGGGGATCGAGGTGGACAGATCCAAGATTGAGACTATCAATAAGAGGCCTTCTCCCAAGTCTGTGAAGGTAGTTCGCAGTTTCTTGGGCCATGCAGGTTTCTACCAGTGATTCATCAAGGATTTCTCGAAGATCACCTTGCCACTGACAAAAATCCTTGAGAAGGATTCCCCCTTCCATTTCACCGACGCGTGCACAAGAGCCTTCACGACCTTGAAGGAGAAGCTCACTCATGCTCTTATCATGATCACTCCTGATTGGAACTTGCCATTTGAGCTGATGTGCGATGCGAGTGACTTAGCAGTTGGAGATATCCTGAGGCAGAGGCGAGATCAGCATTTCCGAACCATCTATTATGCGTCGAAGAACCTCAATGATGCCCAAGAGAATTACACCTCACCGAGAAGCAGCTGCTAGCGGTGGTGTCCGCCTTTGACAAATTTTGACCTTATCTAGTCTTGTCCAGCTGACTCGTCCCGAATATCACAATAATTTCCCACCTAAGGCCCAAGTATAAATCTTAGATGGGCGCAATATAGGGCAAGTATGTTTAAATATCAACCCGGGCTGACCCGTGTACCCCTACTTCCGTTGTTTTTAGCATTATCTAGCGAAGTGATTTTTTGGTTAAAAACAATGAGATTTAAATCAAAACAAAGCAAAGGTAAATGGTTTGAAAGCTCTAGATGAGAAGGATCACTCGAGTTTCGCTTCCCCCTAACTACTACCATGTCATGTGGACTCGAACGGGACATTATGGGCAAGGCAATCATGAACCACTAGGAGGTGCAACTATGGTCGAAGACCACACTCTCAATTGCCAAAATAAGGGATGCATTATAGGCTACAAGAGTAGCCCTCTTGGTTAAGGCAATTAAGGGTTGACTTACCTTCTCCCTCAAACCGATGGTTGGACGGCTTAATCATGATTAACCTAGTTTCTTAATTCAAGATAGACGTTTGCCCTACCGCGAACTCCGCCTGGATCACCCTATTTGCCCGGTCTTCGCCTCTTTTTGTCCAACTTTCGACTCCGGGACTGGTTTCTCCTGTTGGATCCTGAAACACACTAAAACGCACAAAACCTAGCGTAAAACCACCCTTTTAGGAGTTCAAATGCTTCAAACGCCCAAGGGAAACGTGGATAAATGTGTGTAATTAGTAGGGGTGGCTATTTGGACCGGGACCGGATGAAAAACCGGAAACCGGACCGTATAACCCGGACCGAGACCGGACCGGGACCGGATAGTAAACAATCCAATCCAATCTTTGGGCTTAGATTTGAGGTAAAAAACCGGATAAAGACCGGATAAGAGAGCTCAACATCCAAAACTTAAGGGTAATTTGCATAAACGGTCACAAACCTTTGCACTTAGTACAAAACTTAACCAACTCCTCACCCTTTTAGGCCTTAGGCCACTCAAATTCCCACAATCTCAATATAAAACCAAGACCGAATCGGGACCGGACCGGGTCAAGACCGGACTGGATCAAGACCGGACTGTATCCAATCCAATCTTCGGTCCTTATTTTTTAAAAAAACCGGACTAGACCGGATCAATTTGGGCCAATTTAACCGGACCGGACCGTATAGCCACCCCTAGTAATTAGGCCCGAATCACTCCCCGACACTTGAACGTTTGCTTGTCCCCAAGCAAACCATTTCACACAAGGTAAAAACTCAACCTATCAAAAATGCTTTGGATACAATTCAAATGGCACAAAGTGGGGAATCTCAAATGGCTATTGGCAATTAACACAAAGACCGTTGCAAGCAATACCGATATCCACCACAAACGACATTCGAGGCTGCTAGAAATGGGTAAATGAAAAGTTCTCACCTTGTTCATGAATCAATGCAAGTTTCAAAAAGATCATTTACCAACCACAACTAACCATGCATAGAGTTCAAGTCCAAGGAAGAAACGGATGGGCAACAAAGGTCCCCAGCGGGTATGATATGACATGCAAAACAAGAATGAATCACTCACTCTCTTGACCTGTGGGGTCGGGACCTTTTGGTGCAAAAAATATGCACAATTATCAACTCCCGACCTGACTCACTCCTACTGTCACTCAAGAAAATGGCCAAGTGTAACCACTTCCTAAAGCGTAGTATAGCGGGTTTGGGTTTTAATGTCAACCCGGGTCCTAGATGTGATGACTACTCAGTGAATTCGTATTATCTAGCAATGAAACTTTAGTGAAGATCTAAACTAACAAGCAAGCAAAGTAACTAAACGGTTGTTTTCAGGTTAAGAGAGGTCACCGGATATGGTTCCCCCTAGACTGCAGTTAAGCCGGATTATAATTACCAAGTTCAATTTCTATGATAGTTATACTGCGGAAGGTTCTCAAACAGTCTGAAGTCTCGACTAAAGGTCTTCAGACCCTCTCAATCTGAGTCTCTAGCGGGCGACTAACCTCCACCGGAGTAAACAGATTGAGGCCCTATGAGCAAAACCTCCACTACCGAATTGAATTCGGTACAGAATAGTGAATTGGCTCCTCGACGAAAGTCACCAATTCACTACCTTCGATTAAGGATACTCTATCAACCTAGGCAGATATTATCATTCTAGGTTAAAGCAGAAACAACAGGAATTTGATCAGGATTCATGCCATTCAATCATTCAAAACCTCAATCGAATATAATCAAGATCATAGAAACAGTACGTGGGTTCATACAATCAATCCTAACATACAGATCTAGGGTTTCCCATACCCAGATGAATGGGAGAACTACTCCATGGAGAAAGAAGCAAAAGCAGAATCAGATGCGGAAACCATACTGTGAAGGATGGATTTCAGCTCCTGGACGTTGATCGACACTCTTCCAAGCTCAAGCCAAGCTCCAATGGTGATGAAGATCAAGATAGGGCACTTGGAGACCCTTGTTCGTTGCTTTCTCTCTCTAGGAATCGCTCTGTCTCTCTCAAACTCAAATCCCCCCTCTTTTGGCTGAAAATCTGCCTAAAAGGGCATCAGTGGCCAAAGCACGGTCGAGGGCACGGCCGTGCTTATCCTCAGCCCGCCCGTGCTTTGGCTAGGGTTAATTACACGGCCACAGAACACGGCCGTGTTCTGAAGGCCTCCTGCTCGTGTTTTTACTGCCGAACCTGTTCCCCTATATTCAATGCTTCGTTTCTCCCTCGTCCGGACTCCGAATCAGTCGCCGTTTGATCCCAGACGCTCGTAGTCTCGTCCTCTTTCTTTTCATGACAAGATTGAACGATTCTTTGTCCATAAAGTGAGGTAGAAATCCATTCTTCTTCAGGTCATGCCAGAGTTTCTTCTCCCGAATCGCCAATTGTTCTCTGATTGACTTGAAACTTGCGCCTATGCTTCACTTTATGTGCTAGGACCTGAAACGTAACAAAGGAACACAACCTAGCGTAAAATAGGCCAAAGAAGCGATAATGCAAGCTTAAACGATCAAGAAACAAAGGGGAAAAACATGTGCAAATATCGAGTCATCAAATCCCCCCACACTTAACTGTTTGCTTGTCCCCAAGCAAACCTAACTCGAACCAATGCAGCTCTCCATACCTCTATAGCAACAAACAACCCCGATCGTCGGTAGAGGACTTTCTAGATCATAAAGCAGCTTACGAGGTCAACTAGTCTTCTAAGACGTCTCCTATCTTTCTCAATGCGAGTACTAGACTCAAGCCAGGATCATGAGAAGAAGTAGAAGTACGACAGTCAGTTCCTGGATAAAAGGACTCACACCATTCACAACGACGGACTCGTTGTACCGGGGTGCTCTTTCACTTCATTTCACCGTTGGAACCCCTTTTTCACTTTCATTTTTTCTTTTTCTTTTCATTCACTTGGCGGGGGTCCCAACTGCAGTCTTTTGCACGGTCGACCCTTATTAGTCGAGCAAGAGCAATTTCTGTACATTTGGCGCTCGCCAGAGTACTTCTTTTAACTCCTTTTCCTCAACTCGTGTGGAGGGTCAATGAAATTAAGGGGGGTCGGAAGCTCTATCCGTGCCCTTAAAAACACATCCTCGAGTAGGCAAACCGTTCAACGGGTGAAGATTTTACTTGTACTAGAGACATTTTAGCTTCACCTTGTAGGAGTACCCCACTAAGGATCACTAAAATCTCTTCCAAAACCCGATTTTGTGCAATGAACGGTGCCACACACGTTGGGCTTACCCCATGCTTAAGATTTCAATGATTTCGACATGGGGGACCAACTGCTTTTCATTTCGCACATGAGCACCCTGTTCGATACACGAGTCATAACACAATCCAAACAGAGTCCACATTACCACATGAATTCAACGGTCTTAGTTCCACTAATTCACAAAATCAACTGACACAGCAGAGAGCTAGATAGGAAAAATCTTATACGTCAACATCCTCCATAGTGCTACACTACCTCCCAAGGTTGCACATTACT
Source organism: Linum tenue (assembly GCA_946122785.1). NCBI lineage: Eukaryota > Viridiplantae > Streptophyta > Magnoliopsida > Malpighiales > Linaceae > Linum > Linum tenue. The sequence goes on along the minus strand of CAMGYJ010000004.1, from coordinate 25,325,767 downwards.
ATAGAGACTGTCAATTCAAAGCATACTGAGCAGGCAATTTGCAAGGAAACACGTACTTGGAGCCCTCAAATTTAAAAATTTGGACAGTGGACTAGGCTCCAAGCACACAAACAGATCTAATGCAGTCAAAAGATAAACATCCCCCCACACTTAAGATCGACATTGTCCTCAATGGAGAAGAAGGAAGGGAAAGGGGGACGATGTTACCGTTAAACACGGGCTGCAGGGGACTGGAAGCGGACCAGTCGGAGTGAAGCGGACTGGAGAGAGACCAGTCTGGAACAAAGCACAGCTAAAGGGAAACAGAAGAGCTCAAACACAATATGTTAGGTCCAATGTCAGCCCAATAAGACATCATCCAAAACAAAAGAAAGCAAACCAAAACCAAACTGGATTACAATCCGACTCAAAACAAGAAAGAAAGTCAAACCGTGGTGGGGTTGCCTCCCCACAAGCGCTTCTTTACCGTCTTTTAGCTGGACGCCCATGGTGGACACTCAGGGAGGTGCAGGAACAGGTGCCTCCAAGAGCGGATCCACGTCGCTCTTGAGGTACAGCTTCAGGTTGTGGCCATGCACCCGACGGGTGCAACCACCATCATCGGTCAGCTCGACCTGGCCATCCGGCAAGATGCAGGCGAGTGAGTACCCGGACGGCCAGGGTGGTCGTGGTGCAGGGGGCGGGACCAGCTCGTAGTGGTCTCCACCTTCTTCCGTGCAGGCTTAGCAACCTGCTGCTTCGGCCGCCACTCCTCTTTGAGCTTTTTATTCGGTGGTGAGGCTGGAGGAGCGGCGGCGAAGGAGTGAGAGGGGGTCCTGCAAAATGAGAGGTGCAGAAGGATACACGACAGGCTCGTGTACCTGATCAGAAATGCATGCACAGGTTGATGCAATCATAGCACAGTGATCGAAATCAGTCACAGAAAAGTAGCCTGTTCATTCCAGCACGCAGGATCAGTTTACCATCATGCACATCAATAAGTGCCTTGGCGGTGGCAAGAAATGGTCTCCCTAAAATCAAAGGCACATCCACATCATCATTTATATCCAGAATAACAAAATCAACAGGATATGTGAATGCACCCACTTTAACAAGCAGATCCTCTATGATACCCCTAGGATGCACAACGGAACGGTCAGCTAGCTGAATGCTCATCCTAGTAGGGCTAAGTTCACCTAGGTCTAGCTTTTGAACAATTTGTATGGCATGACATTAATGCTAGCGCCTAGGTCCGCCAAGGACTTTCCTATATGCATGCTGCCAATAGTAAGAGGGATAGTAAAACTCCCTGGGTCCTTGCGCTTTTCGGGCAGCTTGTTCTGCAGGACAGCAGAACATTCCTCGCTCAGCAGCACTGTCGAGAGATCCCCAAGTTTCTTCTTGTTGGTGAGGAGATCTTTCATGAACTTTGCGTACTTGGGCATCTTCGACAGTGCCTCCACAAACGGTATGCTGATGTTGAGCTGCTTCAACATTGCCATAAACTTGGCAAACTCAGTCTCCAGCTTGTCTTTGTGTAGGCGAGTGGGGAAGGGAAGCTGGGGTACGTGCTCCTTAACCACTGGTTGTGGCTTGGGAGCAGGGGCTTCCTTCTCCACCCGCACTTCTGCATCATCGGCTGGAAGTGCTGAAGCAGGTAGTGGTTCCTCCTGCCTGGTCGGGGCAGGATCAGCCGATGTGGGCCTGCCACTCCTGGTGAAGATGGCATCCAGCTGCTCGTGCGGCTCCCGTGGATTGGGGATGGTGGTGGCAGGTAGAGTCCCTGGGGCCCGGGCAGTAAGTTGGCGCGCTAGGGCACCGACTTGGTGCTGTAAATCTTGCAGAATAGCACCCTGGTTCCTCTGTCCTGCCTCCAGAGAGGCTATGCTCTGGTCCACCCTCGTGAAATTCGCCTGGCTGGTGGTCATGAATGCCGCCAAAATATTCTTCAGATCGCATCTGGTTATCGGGAGCTGGGGCTGCTGCTGGCTCGGCATACTGTCGCTGGGGCTGCTGGAATGGCTGCCCCTGCCTAGGCAGGTAGGGCTGCTGCTGTGGTGGTGGCCCCTGCCTAGCCTGGAAGGGCTGCCTCTGCTGAAAACCACCCGCTGGTGCTGGGAAACCAGGTGGTTTGTGGTGTTGCTGCTCCAGGCGAAGTTGGGATGCTGGCGCCATCCTCATTGTAGTGTTGCTGTATGGGTCCAGGCGCCGAGCATTTGCGATGAAGTCCACCTGTTCTTGGGGAGTAGAGGACTCCCTCATAGCCTGACAGTCCTCCACCCGGTGATTCGGGCTCTCACACCACTGACACTGAGCTGCTGGAGGCGTAGCTTGTACCTCGGCCCGGAAGGAGACTGTTGGGCTGCTTCAAGTCTGCACCAACTCAGCCACCTGCTGCTCTAACCCGGACCTGGCCTCCACAGCGTGCACACCACGGTCCCGGGAATGTCTGCCTCTGCTGCTCTGCCCCCAGGAATGATCGCGGGCAGCCAAGGTACTGATCATCTGGTTCAGCTCGGTGGAGTCTTAGTGAGAATATCCCTCCTGGGCATAGAGACTCGATCACCCTCTGGCTGTCTGGGTGAGGGCACTGTAGAAGTTCCCCTGTGAATGCATCACTGAAGCCATGATGGGGACACTGCCAGAAATATCCCATGTACCGCTCCCATGCATCACGAAGTGACTCATCTGGCTCTTGGCGGAAGTGAGTGATCTCCCGCTGAATCTCTGTGGTCTTCGATGCCGGATAGTACCTGTGCACGAACTTATCTGCCAGATCGTCCCAAGAAGTGATGGACAATGGGGGCTGGGTCTCCAACCACCTCTTAGCATTCCCCGCCAGAGAATGGGGGAAGAGGTGAAGGCGGATTGCGTCATCCGGAACACCGTTCAGCTTGAACCCGTTTCAGCTGCAGAAAACGGGAAAGATGTGCCCGGGCCTCCTCATCCTTCAAGCCATGGAACTGGATAGAGGATGTAATGAGTTGAATCCAGCATGGCTTGATCTCGAAGTTGTTTGCTGGAATTGGCGGATAGAGGATGACCGGGCGGATGTCAGCAATCCGCGGAGTGTAGTAGTACTCCAAGGTGGGACCCGGTGGTGGTGGATGATGATGGACCCCAGCTGCCTGGGGATTGGGGTCGTTCCCCAGGAACTGGTTCTCCGGAGGTGGGTTGTGATCGCCTTCCATCTCGTACTCGTCCTCGGACTCGCTGCTCAATTGGCCGTCTCTGCGCTCTTCCGTAGCCAGTCTAGCTCGCTGTTGTCTCCTAAGTTGGCCTGGTGCGTTCAATCTCTGGATCCAACGGCAGTAAACCTCCCGACTGGCTACGGGTCATGCACTATCTGCACACAATCAAGCAATGCAAACCCGTGAAGGCACAAGTGGGAAAGAAGAAACACTCAATGGAAAATGAAAATGCTAAAGTAACAGAAATCACTTTTCTTCAACAACCTAGCCGTCCCCGGCAACGGCGCCAAAAACTTGACTCACTCCTACTGTCACTCTAGAAAATGGCCAAGTGTAACCACTTCCTAAAGCGTAGTATAGCGGGTTTGGGTTTTAATGTCAACCCGGGTCCTAGATGTGATGACTACTCAGTGAATTCGTATTATCTAGCAATGAAACTTTAGTGAAGATCTAAACTAACAAGCAAGCAAAGCAACTAAACGGTTGTTTTCAGGTTAAGAGAGGTCACCCGGATATGGTTCCCCCTAGACTGCAGTTAAGCCGGATTGTAATTACCAAGTTCAATTTCTATGATAGTTATACTGCGGAAGGTTCTCAAAGTCTGAAGTCTCGACTAAAGGTCTTCAGACCCTCTCAATCTGAGTCTCTAGCGGGCGACTAACCTCCACCGGAGTAAACAGATTGAGGCCCTATGAACCAAACCTCCACTACCGAATTGAATTCGGTACAGAATAGCGAATTGGCTCCTCGACTAAAGTCACCAATTCACTACCTTCGATTAAGGATACTCTATCAACCTAGGCAGATATTCATTCTAGGTTAAAGCAGAAACAACAGGAATTTGATCAGGATTCATGCCATTCAATCATTCAAACCTCAATCGAATATAATCAAATCATAGAAACAGTACTTGGGTTCATACAATCAATCCTAACATACAGATCTAGGGTTTCCCATACCCAGATGAATGGGGAACTACTCCATGGAGAAAGAAGCAAAAGCAGAATCAGATGCGGAAACCATACTGTGAAGGATGGATTTCAGCTCCTGGACATTGATCGGCACTCTTCCAAGCTCAAGCCAAGCTCCAATGGTGATGAAGATCAAGCTAGGGCACTTGGAGACTCTTGTTCGTCGCTTTCTCTCTCTAGGAATCGCTCTGTCTCTCTCAAACTCGAATCCCCCCTCTTTTGGCTGAAAATCTGCCTAAAAGGGCATCAGTGGCCAAAGCACGCTCGAGGGCACGGCCGTGCTTTGCCTCAGCCCGCCCGTGCTTTGGCTAGGGTTAATTACACGGCCACAGAACACGGCCGTGTTCTGAAGGCCTCCTGCCCGTGTTTTTACTGCCGAACCTGTTCCCCTATATTCAATGCTTCGTTTCTCCCTCGCCCGGACTCCGAATCAGTCGCCGTTTGATCCCAGACGCTCATAGTCTCGTCCTCTTTCTTTTCATGACAAGCTTGCACGATTCTTTGTCCATAAAGTGAGGTAGAAATCCATTCTTCTTCAGGTCATGCCAGAGTTTCTTCTCCCGAATCGCCAATTGATCTCTGATTGACTTGAAACTTGCGCCTATGCTTCACTTTATGTGCTAGGACCTGAAACGTAACAAAGGAACACAACCTAGCGTAAAATAGGCCAAAGAAGCGATAATGCAAGCTTAAACGATCAAGAAACAAAGGGGAAAAACATGTGCAAATATCGAGTCATCAAATCCCCCCCACTTAACTGTTTGCTTGTCCCCAAGCAAACCTAACTCAAATCAATGCAGCTCTCCATACCCCTATATTAACAAACAACCCCGATCGTCGGTAGAGGATTTGGAGCTTGTTTCCGGGGTAGGATATTTGGAGCTTTAAGGAAAGACAAAACACACACACACACACCACACACACACACACACACACACACACACACACACACACACAATACGATTCGCTCAAGGCGAGGTTATTACAAAACACAATACGATAGTAGTAGTAGTAGTTTATGGTCACACACACATAACGAAAGAAAAATAAAACAAAAGAGTTAAGAGTTCCAAGTGGAGTAGTGGGGCGAAAGGAATCGACCCTGCCACCTAACTCCCTCGTCGGCTACCTCACTGGGTTAAAGGCCCTGCTCATCATCGGGAATGAGACCCTGGCGTCTAGCCATCTGCTCGAGGAGGTCCGTTTGCCGGTCGAGGTGGGAAGTCACTCCCCCAAACTGGGTCTCAAGGCGATCCATCCTCTGGACGAGGGCATCACCCGCTGCCCTGGGTGTTGATGTTGTTGTTGGTGGTGGTATGGGGCGCTGGAGCGCGGGACGCCGGCGGCAGCCGGGTGCTCGAGCAGGTGGCTGCTCTGGGGGTGGAACCCCTGCATCTGGCTTCAATGGAGTTGGGTCAACTGCTGGATGCATGGCTTTAGAAGGTCGGAGCCCGTCGAGGTACTCAATGCCCCTCTCCTGAAGTACCAGTTGCTGGTTGTAAAGTGTAGCAACTGGGAAGGGCTCGGTCCTCCCGATGATGGAGCATCGGTCCACATCCACGCCGAAGTGGCGGCAATCCTCGTGATGATGCCCCCCATATGCATGGTATCCACCCTGTTCTGCCCCAGACACCGCGCGAAAGAGGTGGCTATCAGGGATCCCAGGTGGATCGGCTCCGCCGGATGCCTCATGGAGAAGAGAGCCATAAGCCCTTCGTTGGTCATCAGATGTCCCGACTGCAGAATGGGGACGACCGACCGGGTAAGCAGAGTGGAGGATCCTCCAGGGGGTCCTCAGCTGCACCGCATTGGTGCGACTCGCCCCGTACTCCTCAGTCTCGTGCTCGGGGCACAGAGGGCCCAGAATGCGGCCTGATAGTGAAAATCGGTTGTGTACTGCCGCTGTGTCATCGACATATGCGTCGGGTCAAGCCCCATGCCCTGGGCGAAGGCGTCATAGGTCAGCACTCGGGGCTGACCTCCCAGCATAAACTGCACGTACCGACTCCTCTTGCCGCTCGGGACCACATGGGCGAACGTGGAGTAGAACTCCACGCACAACTCGTGGTAGATCTGCTCGTCCAATGTGAGCAGTCGGCGCCACTGGGGGTGACAGACGACCCCCAACATTGCGGCTCGGCACCTAAACATGTTGAACATGTCCAGGTCCAGCAGTAGTGTGGCCTGACCGGGCTATCCTTCTGGTAGGCAAACTTGTCGCCAAATTGCGGATGGTTCACCAGGTAACTGATGAACTCATGCTCCTCGTTAAGCATCCTTCAAAAATTGGCAAACAAACACCATATGTGGAAATATTCGTTAAGCACCACTCCTTGGGAGGAAAAGAAATTCCCCCATACTTATTTCCACTATGGAATTCAAACATTTAAGCTCAACCCATAGTGGCATGGTTGTGGTATTTCAAGGTTCATCAACAAAAAGGATTCGAACCCCAACCCTTGCCACGGTGGTTACCAACCACTATTCAAAAACATCCACCAATTTCCATTCAACAATTAGCACTTGGTGGAAAAAATCAACAAATAAAAGCAATTCGAATCACCAAATGCCCACCAAGGCTCAACTAAGCTCATGCAACAACATTTCAACATTCACTCAACCTAATTCGCCTAATTTCCTCACTTCACTACCTAATTCGATTCTCCAAATAAAATAACAAGGTAAAGCTGAAAAACCAACCTGGAGACTCAAGTAGGATGTAAGAGGAAGTGAGGTGCGGGCTAGAAAAGCGAAAAACGGCTGAAAAGCAGATCGGAGGGTGGTCGTCGGAGCTTCCTCGGAAGCTCGTCAGCGACTCGCCGCCGGCGACTTTGGCGGAATAAAAACGTGTCCCAAATCTCCCCAAAATTGCAGCACATGTCGGTTTTGATGTGGGGAGAGTGGGTATGCAATTGGTTTTGGGTTTTGCTCGCCGGAAATGGTTGAAAAGATGAAAAACTGTGGGATTTTTGCGGTTTTCTGGCGAGAATTCGAATTTCCCGACAAGATTTGGGTCGTGAAGTGAAGAGTCGCCGTTCACGCCCCTTAAATAGGCGAAGCACGGCGTTCACGGACGCGTTGGCTTGTTCACGATCTTAGAGACCGTGAACACTCAAGTTCATCCGTGAACTGGGGTTGGTCGGCAGGTGGTTTACATGCAGAAGTGCCCGGTTCACGGACGCGTTTGCTTGTTTACGGTCTTGTAAGACCGTGAACACTCAAATCCATCCGTGAACTCGAGTGAAAACAGGGCACTTCTGAGAAAACTTTGAATCGATCTATTCCACTGTGCCTCCTAACGATCACAACACAACCTTTAAACAAAAAACCACCAAACTTGGCACGGAGGGATACCACTCGACCACTTGAACTCTTCACTCAACACAAAAACAAAAAACAAGAAAAAGAAAACAAGCGCTAAGTTATCATCACTAGTTTGACGTTGCGGATCTATCATGATTTGGAATATGATGCCACCGAGAGTGGATCCGTCACGTTATCAGAGTGAGGCATGTAGCCTACCAACTTAAGCTCCGTGGGGTGGCCTTCTTGGCCGACAACCTTAGCTTTGCCCTTCTCCTTCTTTCGGGCCAAAGCTTGCTTCATCTTCTCCCTCCAAGCTTTCTTCTTCTCTCTTTGGGCATGGTACCCTCCTTAACTTCCTGCTTAACGTCATCATAAGCAACACAAGTAATAGTGGGGTTCACTTAAGAGGCTCTCCTCCACTCACATTCAACTCAGCCGACACCAACTCCTTCACAGCCTCATTCCTAGCCTTAGGTTCAATTTTAAGAGTGATCCTCTCCTCACCATTCCTTAGAATCAAGGTTCCCTCATTAACATCAATTAACGAATTGGCGGTGACGAGGACGGGACGTCCTAGTATGAGTGGCATATCCAAGTCCTCACTTATATCAAGGATCACTAATAGACCATTGATTACACATGTTTTTACCCCTATTCTTGAGCCGTTGGAGATGTCGATTCTCGCGTTTTAGGCCGATTTCACGCTAGGTTGTTCTTGTTTGTGATATTTCAGGTCCTAGTACGTGAATGAAGGCTTGGGAACGAGTTCGGGTCGATTGGACGAGAATGGACATTTCGCGGGAAGCTGATGGAGCCACGGGCACGCCTAAAACCTACACGGCCGTGTGGCACCGAATTGCACGGGCAAAGTCACACGGGCCGTGTAGGGGACCCCCTGAGGCCGTATGGAAATTTCAGGGAACTCACACGGCCATCCTGGAATTCCACACGGCCGTGTGGGTCGTGGCCGTGTAGGAAGCCTGAGTCACTTATCAAAACGCCGCGGTTTGCACAACTTACATGGGCATCTGGGGATGTCCACGGCCGTGTGGCCTGGCCGTATGAGTTGGGATTTTCTGGGTTTTAACCCAATTTTCAGCAAAGGAGAAGGGGTTCCGAGTTTGAGAGAAATAAAGCAATTCCTAGAGAGAGAAAGCGACGAACCAGAGTTCCCAAGTGCCCTAGCTTGATCTTCATCACCATTGGAGCTCGGCTCACACTTGGAGAAGTGCCGATTGACGACCAGGAGCAGATTCTCATCCTTCACAGCATGATTTGTGCATCTGAGCTTGCTTTTGCTTCTCTCTCCATGGAGTAACTTCCTCATTCATCTGGGTATGGAGAACCCTAGATTTGTGTGTTAGGTCAGATTGTATGAACCCAAGTACAGATTCTGTGATTTGATATATTCAATTGAGGTTTGAACTGTTGAATGGCATGAATCCTGATCAAATTCCTATTGTTTCTGCTTTAACCTAGAAAGAGAATATATGCCTAGGTTGATAGAGCACCCTTGATTGAAGGTAGGGAGTTGGTGACTTTAGTCGAGGAGCCAACTCACTATTCTGTACCGAATTCACTTTGGTAGTGGAGGTTTTGTTCATTAGGGCCTCAATCTGTTTACTCCGGTGGAGGTTAGTCGCCCGCTGGAGACTCGGATTGAGAGGGTCTGGAGACATTTAGTCGAGACTTCAGGCTGTTTAAGAACCTTCCGTAGTATAACTATCATAGAAATTGAACTTGGTAAATTGCAATCACTACGTGCACAGGTACTATCCGGCATCGAAGACCACAGAAATCCAGCAGGAGATCACTCACTCCCGCCAGGAGCCAGACGAATCACTTTGTGATGCATGGGAGCGATACATGGGTTTTTCTGGGAGTGTCTCCATCATGGCTTCAGTGATGCATTCACCGTGGGGAACTTCTACAGTGCTCTCTCTCCGAAAAGCAGAGGGTGATTGAGTCTCTATGCCCAGGAGGGGATATTCTGACCAAGACTCCACCCGAACTGAACCAGATGATCAGTACCTTGGCTGCTAGAGATCATTCCTGGGGCAGAGCAGCAGAGGCAGAATTCCCGGGATCGTGGTGTGCACGCCATGGAGGCCAGGTCCGGGCTCGAGAGCAGGTGGCTGAGTTAGTGCAGACATTGAAGCAGCCCAACAGTCTTATTCCGGGCCGAGGTTTGGCTACGCCTCCAGTAGCTCAATGTCAGTGGTGTGAGAGCCCGAATCATCTGGTGGAGGACTATTAGGCTATGCGAGAGTCTTCTACGCCCCAAGAGCAGGTGGACTTCATCGCCAATGCTCGGCGCCTTGACCCATACAACAATACATACAACGAGGGGTGGCGCCAGCATCCCAACTTTGCTTGGAACAGAAACACCACTAAACCACCTGGTTTTCCAGCACCAACAGGTGGTTTTCAGCAGAGGCAGCCCTTCCAGGCTAGGCAGGGGCCACCACCACAGCAGAAGCCCTACCAGCCTAGGCAGGGGCAGCCATTTCAGCAGCCCCAGCGTCAGTATGCCCAGCCTCCAGCAGCTGCAGCTCCAGATACTCAGATGACGGAGCTGAAAAATATTTTGCAGGCATTCATGACCACCAGCCAGGCGAATTTCACGAGGATGGATCAGAACATAGCCTCACTGGAGGCAGGTCAGAGAAACCAAGGTGCCATTTTGCAAGATCTACAGAATCATATTGGGGGAATAGCTCGCCAAAATACTACCAGAGCACCGGGGACTCTGTCTGCCACCACTATCCAAACCCTCATGAGCCTCACCAGCAGCTGGATGCCATCACTACCAGGAGTGGCAAGACCATATCTGCTGCTCCTGCCCAGCCAGGCAAGACGAGCCACTACCTGCTTCAACACTTCCAGCTGATAATGCAGAAGTGAGGGAAGACAAAGAAGCACCCGCTCCCACGCCACAGCCAGTGGCTAAGGAGCATGTACCCCAATTTCCTTTCCCCACTCGCCTACATAAAGACAAGCTGGAGACTGAGTTTGCCAAGTTCATGGCAATATTGAAGCAGGTCAACATCAGCATGCCGTTCGTGGAGGCACTGTCGAAGATGCCCAAGTATGCCAAGTTCATGAAAGACCTCCTCACCAACAAGAAGAAACTTGGGGATCTTTCGACAGTGATGCTGAGCGAGGAGTGTTCTGCTATCCTGCTGAACAAGCTGCCCGAGAAGCGTAAAGACCCAGGGAGTTTCACTATCCCTCTTGTTATTGGCAGCATGCATGTAGGAAAGTCCTTGGCGGACCTAGGCGCTATCATAAATGTCATGCCCTACAAATTGTTTAAAAATCTAGACCTAGGTGAACCTAGAGCTACTAGGACGAGCATTCAGTTAGCTGATCGTTCCATCGTGCATCCTAGGGGTATCATTGAGGATCTGCTTGTTAATTCTAGTGCATTCACATATCCTGTTGACTTTGTTATTCTGGATATAAATGAGGATGTGGATGTGCCTTTGATTTTGGGTAGACCGTTTCTCGCCACCGCCAAGGCGCTTATTGATGTGCATAGTGGTAAATTGATACTGCGTGCTGGTGATGAACATGCTACTTTTCTGTGTCTGAGAATGAGAAGCACTCTCATTTGCATGATGACATAGATTACTGTGATGTCTTTACTGATTTTGAGATCGCACTCGCTATAACGAGTGCGGGTACTGACGATGCTCTTGAGCGGTGTATTTTGCTAGGTGAGCAGGCATCACAGGAGCCGCAGCTGGCGGAGCAGTTGGCCGCGCTAGAGAGTGGCCCATTCTTGGATGGTGACAGGCTGTTCAAACCGATCTCATCCTCACCCCGCATCACTACCTCCTTGGAGGAACCACCTGAGCTGGAGCTAAAGCCCCTCCCTCCTCATTTGGAGTATGCATTTCTCCGGGAGGGGAATAAGCTGCCAGTCATCATCAGCTCGACCCTCACACCCGAGCAGAAGGACAGACTGGTGGCCTTGCTGAAGCAGTACGAGCGAGCTTTAGCGTGGAAGATCACAAATATCCGGGGGATCAGCCCCTCCTTTTGCTCCCACCGGATACTGCTGGAGGATGAGATGCGTCCAGTGAGACGGCTGTAGAGAAGACTGACACCGAACCTGAAGGCTGTGGTTCGGGCAGAGATCGTGAACCTGATGGACGTGGGGATCATCTTCGCCATTTCCGAAAGCGAGTGGGTCAGTCCCACCTAGGTGGTACCCAAAAAGGGTGGGATGATAGTGGTGCCTAACAAGAAGAATGAGCTCATCCCGATGCGCACGGTGACTGGGTACTGTGTTTGCATTGATTTTCGGCGTCTCAACGACGCCACTCGGAAGGACCACTTCCCGCTACCGTTCATTGACCAGATGCTGGAGAGATTGGCGGGGCACGAGTTCTGCTCTTTCCTGGATGGGATGTCCGGGTACTTCCAGATCCCTATTGCACCGGAGGACCAGGCGAAGACCACTTTCACCTGTCCCTTCAGCACATTTGCCTATCGGAGGATCCCATTCGGGCTATGCAATGCCCCAGCCACCTTTCAGCGATACATGCTCGCCATCTTTGACCGTCTGGTCGGCGAGATTATGGAGGTGTTTATGGACGATTTCTCGGTTTATGGAGATTCATTCTCTCACTGTCTCCACAACCTGGAACTCGTCCTTAAACGGTGTGAAGAAACGAACCTGGCACTGAGTTGGGAGAAGTGCCACTTCATGGTTCGAGAAGGCATAGTTCTTGGGCATAAGATCTCCAAGATGGGGATTGAGGTGGACAGAGCAAAGATTGAGACTATCAGCAAGCTGCCTCCTCCTACATCTGTTAAAGGGATCCGGAGCTTTTTAGGCCATGCAGGGTTCTACAGGCGGTTCATCAAGGATTTCTCGAAGATCGCCCTGCCCCTGACTAAGCTTCTTGAGAAGGATGCCCCCTTCCAGTTTACTGATGCATGCTCAACGGCGTTCACAACTTTGAAGGAGAAGCTCACCCAAGCTCCTATCATGGTTGTTCCTGACTGGTCCCTACCATTTGAGCTGATGTGCGATGCCAGTGACTTCGCCGTTGGAGCTGTCTTGGGGCAGAGGCGAGATCAGAACTTCCGACCTATCTATTACGCCTCGAAGACCCTAAATGATGCCCAGGAGAAGTACACCCCCACGGAGAAGGAGCTGTTCGCAGTGGTGTTTTCCTTCAATAAATTTCGTCCCTATCTGGTCTTGTCCCATGTGACCGTGTACACAGACCACTCCGCGATTCAATACCTTATGAGCAAGGCCGATGCCAAGCCTAGGCTCATACGATGGATCTTATTATTGCAGGAGTTTGACATTGAGATTGGGGACAAGAAGGGAGTGGAGAATGTTGCAGCCGATCACCTCTCCCGGTTGGACGCACCCCCTGCGGACAAGCTCGAGGAGGAGATCAACGACTCCTTCCCAGATGAGAGACTGATGATGATGTGCCTGGTGGAGAGTGTCACCCCCTGGTACTCCGATTTTGCAAACTATTTGGTGGGCCAGCAGCTGCCCAAGGGATGACAACTCACACTAAGAGGAAGTTCTTCTCCGACCTGAAGCATTACTTCTGGGATGACCCTCATCTCTTCAGGATCGGAGCCGACGGGATCATCCGTCGCTGTGTTATGGGGAGTGAGATGGAGGGCATTCTATCTCACTGTCATGCAGGACCTACTGGCGGTCACCACGGAGGAAACCGCACGGCGAGGAAGGTGCTCCAATCGGGCTTTTACTGGCCCACGCTCTTCAAGGACGCAGACGCCTTCGCACGCAGGTGCGACCGATGCCAGAGGTCAGGTAACATCTTTGCCCGTGATGAGATGCCCCAAAATGTGTTTATAACCTGTGAAATTTTTTATGTCTGGGGTATCGACTTCATGGCCTCTTTCCTCCATCTTTTGGCAATACCTATATCTTGGTTGCAGTTGACTACGTCTCTAGGTGGGCTGAGGCGCAAGCTTTGCCCACTAATGATGCTAGACGTGTTTGTGGTTTTCTGAAGCAGCTATTCTCTCGGTTCGAGACACCTAGGGCCATCATAAGCGATCGCGACACCCATTTTCAGGGCCAGTTTGATAAGTTACTATCTCGCTATGGTGTGACTCACAAGGTGTCCGTGGCCTATCACCCTCAGACAAGTGGCCAGGCCGAGCTGACGAACCGGGAGCTCAAGCGTATCCTGAAGAAGACGGTGCATCAGTCCCGCAAGGATTGGTCCACCAAGCTCGATGATGCTCTCTGGGCGTATCGCAGTGCCTACAAGACACCCATTGGTACTTCACCGTACCGGCTTGTCAATGGAAAGGCATGCCATTTGCCCGTGGAGTTAGAGCACAAGGCCTTTTGGGCCCTTAAGCTGCTCAACTTGGATGTTAGTGTTGCAGGTATTGAGCACAAAATGCAGATGCTGGAGCTGGAGGAATGGCGTTACCATGCCTATGAGAACACCAAGCTGTACAAGGAGCGCACTAAGAGCCTGCACGATGCACGGTTGCGGGGTCCAAAAGAGTTCCAGGCTGGTGATCAAGTTCTCCTTTATAACTCTCGCCTGAAGCTCTTTCCCGGAAAACTCCGTTCCCGGTGGTCTGGACCGTTCACGGTCACACAGGTGTTCCCGTATGGCACGATTGAAATCGCCAACCCGCAAACTGAGCCGTTTAAAGTGAATGGCCATCGTCTCAAGCTCTACCTGGGAGACGAGGTCGAACGTGCGGAGTTGGTAGTGGAACTCGCGGACCCTTAGTTCCACAATTGGCGTCCAGCTAAAAGACGGTAAAGAAGCGCTTGTGGGGAGGCAACCCCACCACGGTTTGCATTTCTTTTTCCCTTTTTCTGTGTGTGTGTTTTTTTTTTGTCCTGTTGAGTCAGTTGCATGTCTGTGTTGAAGTTCGGTCGTGGTTATGTCTCGGTTTGGTGTTTTCGTGCAGGGGAGGTTGAAAATTTGGGAGAATGAGCATTTTGGCCGGAAGGGTAAAATACCCGGTCGTGAGCCAAAATACCCGACCGTGTATTTTTGGCTCGTGACTGGGATCCCTTCTGCCTTCTGGGGCGCCCGAAGGGCAAATCCCCGACCTCGACCCAAAAAATACCCGACCGGGGATTTCCCAGCCTTGACACGCAGCGTTTCAGGATCCCCGACCTTGCCCAAAAATACCCGACCGGGTATTTTTGGCTCGAGGCCGGGGAATCCCTCGCACTCGAAACGCTGCGTTTGTCAAACCCCCAGTCGTGGACTCAAAATACCCGACCGGGCATTTTTGAGCCCCGAACGGGTATTTTTGCTATATAAGCAAACCCCCGGTCTGTTTTCTCTCTACCCTCATTTTTTCCAAATTTTCTCTCTCCTCCTCCCTCAAAACCTCTGCCCTCTCTCCTCCCTTGGTCGGCGCCGACCGCCGCCGCCACCGCCTGCCGCCGCCGCCCTCCGCCGTCGGCAGCCGCCTCCTCCGCCGCATGCCGCCGTCTCCTCCGCCGCCGGCCGCCTCCACCTCTGTCGCCGGTCATTTTCGGGCGACTTCTCGGCGGTTTTCGGGCGACTTTTCGTCCTTTTTTCCGGCGAGCCTCCCGGGTCATTTGTTGCCCCTTCTTGTGTCCCTCACCCATTTTTGGAGCCTTAGCTACAGTTCTACTTGAGTTTCCAGGTGTGTTTCTTGTTAACAGCTCTTTTCTTGGAAAATCGAACTGTAGATTGTAGGACCGAACATCTGACGTAGATTCCACGTTCCAAAACCATGACCCGGATGAAGTAGTGCTTGGTCCTTTGCCAAGCAAGAGCACTAAGTTGAAGACAAAGAAGAAGTGACCCCATTGCTTCTTCCACTACCATAAAGACAAAGAAGAAGTGAATCCACTTCCAACCCACTATCCTAAAGACAAAGAAGAAGTGACTCCACTTCTAACCCACTCAATTTGGTTATGGAAAGAAGACAACAAATTATCTTTTTTTCTTTGTATTAAAAATGTAATTTTGTTGTGACATGTGACATAATCATATAAGTGTCCACATTGTCATCATTATGTTTTTCAATTTATTTACCAAAAGGGGACTCCATTTCTCTATAAAAGGAGACTCCCTTCAATTGTTGTAAGTAGAGTTGTTTTGAGTGGGAATTGCTCTCTTCAAAGCTATCCTCCCATCATCTTCTCTCAAGAATTCCTGTGTAAGAAGTCTATCAAACTATCAAGTTTTACTTCATCCTTTTCAAATCATCTTCAACATTATTTATTTCGTGCATAACTGGTCATCTCCAGTTCAACTGGTCATCTCCAGTATTTATCTTCTGCTAATCTGGTCATCTCCAGTATTTACTTTCTGCAAATCTGGTCATTTCCAGTATCATTTACTTTACAAACCATTTTCAAGTTAATCTTTTGTTGGCTGTCTCATTCCGTCCTTACTAGTATCAGAGCTTGGATTAAAATGAGGATCTTTTTGTGCTCAGTTTGATGAATCTTATTCAAAAATTTTATCCAAATGAATTCGGACCTTGAAAAACATTGTCGGCAAGAAATTAAAGAATTGCTCAAAAAGGGCCTTATCAGATCTAGCCAATCCCCTTGGAGTTGTTCTGCTTTCTCTGTCATTAATAATGCAGAAAAGGAACGTGGCGTTCCTCGTCTTGTTATAAACTACAAACCGTTGAATAAGGCTATGAAATGGATTAGATATCCTACCCCAACCAAAAGGATCTACTCCATAAACTTTCACAGTCCCTAAGATTTTCTAAATTTGACATGAAATCCGGATTTTGGCAAATCCAAATCAAAGAAACAGACCGCTATAAAACTGCTTTTACCGTTCCCTTTGGCCAATATGAATGGAACGTCATGCCGTTTGGTTTGAAAAATGCTCCCTCAGAATTTCAAAGAATTATGAATCAAATCTACTCTCCTTATTTTGATTTTATAATAGTTTATAAGTGTCTTGGATTTTGTTTCGGATTTTATCTCCTAAAAGACGGGGTAAACCGGCTAAAAACTTTTCTTTCCAAAATGGTTGATTACCATCTTCTCTTTGCATAACCCTAGTTAAAAAGGTATAATTGTACCATCGGAAGTCATGAAACTTTTTACAACGAAGATTAGAAAGTAGTTCGGCATTTTTATCTTTAAGATGTGAAGGATCTCCAATAAAATGTTTTGAAATGGCAAAAATCAGGGATGCAACTGCATCTTGAGAAGATTGATTATTGGAGTCTAAAATAGGAGTTCCAGAAGAATCACATTTTACAGCAGTAAAAATAGTTCTCTGGTCTTCCGCGGTAAAGATATTATCCCACCAACCCTTTAATTGACTTGAAAAGCCGGCTATAAGTAGTTCAGCTATAGCATAATCAGATGTTTGATTTTGAGTTTTGTAAGCATTAGCTACCATGGTCATTTGTTGAAGAATGTTCAAAATTTGATATTCTGAAAATCCATCAAGATTCCATTCATAAATAGAATTGGAGTTGTATTTATTTTGGATAATGGTGGGTTTCTCTTCGAGATCTAAATCAGGTGTTGTGGGACGTGGTCAATATGACCTTCTTGGTCTTGAATTACTTCGGCTGAGTCATCGACGATTTGATCCTCGTTGCTCGTGGATTTTGAGTCTGAAATATAAGGAGTCTTAGAAGTGGATAGTTGTGTAGAAATTGTTTAAGACGTTTTTCTATTTCAAGCTTAAATTCAAGACTAGATTCTTTAGAAACTTCAAAAGGTTTGAAAATGGGGGAATTAAGTTTGTTGGAAGGAGGAATAGGAGTATTTGAAGTAGACGCAAAAGACATAGGTAAACTGATTTCAACATTAGTAAGTTGATCTCCTAAGGTCTGAAGAAATCGGTTTGTATAATTGTTTTGTTCAATCAGACGTCGAATATCTTCTCCTTTGACATGGTCACTATTTTCTCGTTTTAATTTAAAAGTAGAGGCTTGAACTGCTGTTCCGTAATAAGAAAAATTAACAGGAGCATTAGGGGGGTGAGCTTTTGTTTAGAACCAGAAACGGCAATAAATTTTTGAAGGTAATTTTGGGCTTCAAGGGGAAGCTTATCAATATTGATTAAAGCTTTGGATGAACTTGAGTGTGAACCAGAATCATCAGAACTTTCTTCATACTCACTTGAATGATCAGGGCTTCCTTGTTCATCATCAAATATCTCTCCATGTTTTGATTTTGATTTTCTCTTAATCTCGCAATCTAGTGGTAGGGGGCATTATGACTGGAGATTGCAAGTCTGAGAGTTTTCCGCACTTCGTCCTCCCTGCAAAAATTCCCGAGTAAGGAAGTCTGGAAGAGAGTTTGAAGAACCATTTATAAATTGTATGTCGAAATAAAAAATGCTAAGGATGGCTTGCCATCGTGCAAATATTTGTTTAGAAGCAAGGTTTTGAACATCTTTTTCCAAAATGTATTTTGCTGATTGGCAATCAATGCGTAGTAAAAAATTTTGATTGAGCAAATCATGCTGAAATTTTGAGATGCATAAAACAATAGCAAGCAGTTCTTTTTTGACAGTGGAGTAGTTGATTTGGGTAGGGTTCCAATGTTTAGAAGTAAAGCTTACCAACAACTCCTTATCATTCTGAATTTGCTTAAGGATTCCTCCATATCCTAGGTCAGAGGCATCGATTTCGACGATTTTAGGGAGAAAAGGATCACTTATGTGAAGGCACGGGAGACTCTGAACCTGCCTCTTAATTTGCTGAACTATTTTGGTATGCTGGTCACTCCAGGGAGGGGGACTCTTTTTCAATCTATCATGGAGAGGTTTACAAAGAAGATTGATGTTGGGATAAAAGTCAAGGACATAGTTTAAACTACCCAGGAACCGTTGTAATTGATTTTTGTCTAAAATTTGATCAGGAAATTTATCTGCAAATTGAAGAGATCTTTCGATTGGAACAATTGTTCCTTGACTAATGTAGTGACCCAAAAAACGTATCTTAGTTTGAAAAAGACAAAGTTTTGGTTTAGAGACAGCCAGACCGTTACGTCGAGTGACTTCAAGAAATAGATTAAGATGTTTGAAATGTTGGTAAATGGAATTGGAAATGGAATTCCAATTCCTTACTTTTTTGTCAATCTAACCTATTTGCTAAAAGCTTCCCCCATTTGTTTTTTAGACTCATGCCTAGTTAATTGCTTATGATTGGTGTGAGTAAACCAGGTTGTCCTCACGAGATATGCACCTCACTAATGTTGTTAGAAATCCTAATAACTGTTACTGTAGTGTGGTCGAGTGCGAGACCAAATCCCCTTTTTCTTATCGCTTTAGCTCTTCTTCTTTCGATATGCAAGAACCCTAATCGAACCCGATGGAATCAAGTGGAGAGATCACGAAGAGGAAAAACAAAAGTGTAAAAGAATAATAATAAACTGTATATTGTTAATTAAGCTTAACTAGCTTTTCTTTTACTCGGGCTGGGCCTTAAAGCTGCTTTCTGTTTTATTTAAGCCTTTGTACCGAGTGGGCCTAAACCAACTCGAGCCCAATCACTGATTGTTGATCGTCTCCCCTGAAGATCAACTTGCAGTTCCTCTGTTTCAGCTTCAACCTTGAAATTTCAGAGACAACAAATATAGAACAGAAACTTGAAGAACACTGCAATCACACTTTTACGTGGTATCCGATATTGGGAGAATAAGTATCCCAATATCGACTAATCCACGGTAGGAGATTCTCCTCTTGAGAACTCCTACGTAACCACTAAGATTTTGCCTGTTCTTTTACAAGAACAATCAGAGTTAACCAAGCTCCCTGCCTAGTCTACAGAATTCGATATGTTGTATCTACACCCTGTTTATACACACAGACCTCTCACAAATCTCCCTGACTTGTCTCGACTATTTTTCCTCACAAGTTCTTGTTTGATCACACAAACTTCTGCACTTTGTATTATGGAAAAACGGTACCCACATCTTCTTCCCAAGTTTATTTTATAATCCCTTTGTTCTGCTTCTAGCCGTTGGAGGTGATTATGTTTTGATTCCATGATTGGCTGCATCTTTCCTTCTTGAGAATTACCTCTTTATATTCTGATTGATTGCTTCTATTCTTTCCTTCTTTGCTATTGACAAGCTTCCATCAACAGTTACACCATAAGTTGTTAATCACTCACTAATGACGATCGAAATTCAGTGTTGCTAATTGAGTTTTTAGTGGATTTGAGTCAGTCAATGGTAAATGGTTGCAAGGAACTTGAGTTTTTGGTGGGGTGAAAGGTATTATCATTAAAGCACAGTTCATCCAGTGAGAAAGAAACTACTGATTATCACAAGTGTACAAGGGTAAATTTCTGGTGTTGATGTTGTGTTTTGTGTGTCAGGGGTTTATGTGTTTTGAGTTGGGTTATGTTTCCTCGTCTTTGTTGTGTTTTCTCCAATTATCGTTTTCTCGTCAAAGTCATTTCTTAGGGAGAAGCAAATATAGAGTGTGTGATTGTGATAATTGTCGAAAATATATTGATTATATGTGCATAATGAGATTATATTATGATATTGAGAGTTTGAGACATATAATACTTGTTCTGTAGCCAATTGACTATGGAATGGTTGCAAAGCCATTGCCATTTTGTATTAGAGTTTTTGTGTGTGCTATGAAAGAAAACAAGAAAATATGAATGCACAAGCAAAAGGATAAGGAGGAGATACACAATACTACAACGGACTGCCGAATCCAGGAGGGACGTAGAGACCTATTTGGGCTGATTCATTTTAGCCCAGAAAGAGGAGTCGTTCACTTTTGGCAAAGGACAAAAGAGGGGCCCATTATATCAAGCGTTAATACCTTATTTTTTCTGAACTATGACCATATAATCAACTTTGGCCCGTGGTTTCAGAAATTAACATCCTGGCCTCAACTATGTAACATATAGACTCAATTGGCCCGACACCTAGTTTGACCGTCAATTTGGGTCAACACCATTGACCGTTAGTCAACACGCCGTGTCATTGCCTCGTCAGCCTAAAAATCATTTAAAAATTCAAATTCAAACTATTTTTTTACTTTTTATTATTTATTGAAACACCCTAACCCGGCCGGGTACTACTTTTACCAAAATACCCTTTATAAACCATGAAACAAATAAGAACTGAAAATAGTTGAAACAAATAGCGGAAAATTTTCATAAATGACCTTAACCAACACTGAGAGCACACTGTAAGTTCTTAAAACAATGCCCTAACACTTGGGCCAAACTCAATAATAAAATCTTAATCTGAATCTCCATTCTATACTCATAATCATAAATTGAAATAACTAAAAGGTCACTAACGTTGTAGCTGCTAAAAACTTGATTATACATCTTTCGTCACGCTCGTATTGTCCTCCTCTGTCTGGCTTCCTTCGAATCGCTTCTCACAACCTCGTTGCTCTCTAACTGCTCCTCTAGCTCTTCCTCTAGCTCTTCGAACGGGTGAGTGAGATGGGGTCAGTCTACGGCCTTACGTTTATTACTTTTAATACTTAAGCACTCTGCTTAAAATACTTACTTAAACTTATGGAAGTTGTTTGTACTTCCGCCTTTAAACTTTAACTCTTAAAAACGTATTATTTCTTCCATTATCTTATTGTGGGGCCCCTACCTCGACTTAGCTGGCGCCACTACTAGCCTTACTAACTTTCTTATTTCTTATACATGACTACCCTCACAATGGGGTGCCCCTCAAATGGGTTTGATCACCGCGGAACGAATCACCATCTGGTGTCAAACTACGTTGTGACTACCGCGGAATGTATCACCATCCGGTAGTGATCAACTACCGTGGAACTTATCACCATCCGGTAGGAATCCTTCTAGCTAGTGGCTAGCTAAGCGAGGCTAACTTATTCTTTCTCATGACTTTCTCTTGTTCTTATCACCATAACTTATTAAGCGGTGAAGTATTAAAATACTCTTTCTTAAACGTCGTATGAACAGAAACTTAAATGCTTAAATGTAGATATTGAAACGCTCAAACAATAACTCAAGTCGAAGCATGCATAATCAACACAATCATAAATCAAGC
Source organism: Linum tenue (assembly GCA_946122785.1). NCBI lineage: Eukaryota > Viridiplantae > Streptophyta > Magnoliopsida > Malpighiales > Linaceae > Linum > Linum tenue. The sequence goes on along the minus strand of CAMGYJ010000004.1, from coordinate 25,304,312 downwards.
AGTGCACATAAACTTCACTTAAGACAAATACTTAAAACATGTAAGGCAAATACTTGAAAATACATAAGGCGTAGAATTTACCCCCTTTACACTCGCCTCATTTTATAGACGAAGATTATGATCCATAAGCTCAATTGATTTGCTATTTGTCCTCTGCTAGACGCAATTGTCTTAACATCGTTGTGCCGAATCGTTCAGCTAATCTAGAACGTATCCCATAGTTAGTAAATGGAATAGATTAAATCAATTTGCAACCTAATGCCCTTGACCCACGTGAACTAATTAGACCCATTCCTAGCTCCCACTTCTCTTTGTACGTAAAACTAAACACCCATAAAATAACTAAGCAACTGTAGCTGACTTTGCTTGTAATCCACCTAAATCCATTCATATCCTCCACTCAAGTCCATATTAATAAATCTTGCTTCTGTACCACCCATAATATAACTAAGCAACTGTGGCTTGCTTCTGTACCCAACGTGACTCAAATGCATATATGTCCATATATAAACCTTTTATGCAAGTAATCTAATAATAAATCCCAAACAACCAGTTCATTCCATCTAACCAATCCCACCAGAATGTCCAGAACATAAACACGTCCAATTAATCGCTTATAGGGTTCGAGATCTTACCTTCTCCATATCGGCAACACTGTCTTCCCTATACTCCCAATTCCCCAGTCCCTGCCAACTATTCCACATCGACTGCTCCAGCCCGACCTGTGCTCTATCAGCTCTGCCCTTCTCGTTCATACAATTGCCATTCCCTTGACCCTATCTATCACTAGCTCTCGCTGCCGCTTCTGTTCTCTCGCACTGGTTTCCGTAGAGAAGAGATTGAGAGGGACAGGCTGGGGGATTTGCGATGCGAGGAGGAAAAGAGTGATTGTGGAGGTTTTAACGTAGGGGGTCATTAAAATGGGGATTTGGAGTTGCCTGGGACGTTACTAGCGGAGGAATTACTAGGGGAATGGGTAACGGGTAATGGGTTAAGGATTTATTCTTCTTTTTTTTTATTTACTAATACCTATTTATCCTTTATTTGGATTAACGACCTTTACTCAAACCTGAACCGAATCGATTACCGGTTAAACCTAATCCAAAAATTCGGGATGTTACATTTCCTCCACCCTTATAAAAATTTCGTCCCCGAAATTTGCTCGAACTCATTCTTGCGTACTCCTCATTCTTGTACTTCCTTGCCTCAAGAATTCACTCTTGCTATATGAACTTCGATGATGTCCATTGTGTTTTCCGTATAGTTTACCTGACATTTTAGATTTCCTTTTTGGGCATAGGATGTATTCTCAAAAAGCTCGTTAGCATCGAGTAGCTTTGAGTGGCTACTTGCCCTTTTTAATTCCCTCGCTCGGTTGAAGGGCATGATTGGACAAAATTTCGAATCCGTTTATTGCTCCAGCTCATCTAGTACTTATTGTTGGACCTTAAATCGAAGTCAAAGTATCACATTTCTTCCCCCCTTAAGAAAAGTTTCGACCTCAAAATTTGTTGATCGTGATAACTCAAGTCTCACCTTAGGTACTCCTTATACTATATGAATTTATATTTCCTTTACTTTCACAACCCCTTTATCGATGCTTGGTTCTAGCTTTGATACCCAAATTGAGTTCAGTAGCTCCTCGCCATCCTCACCATTCCTCCTAGAAGATTCTACTTGCTTAACTTATAGGCCTCTAGTGTTGTTTAAAATCCAACCTCCACTACTCCTTGGGTCGTCGTATCCCTTAACTCGATCATCGTGATCTTAGCGAACCCTATTTGCATCCTTTCCTCTCGATGATGGCTGCCATTTGTCATAACTCCTTGGCTACTGCTTGTCGACGTACTAGATACTCGACCCCGTACTGAATCTTATTCTGATAAGCTCACATCCTCATAGGATAAGAGATGTCTTGACCCTCCTCTTCTCACTCATGAAGGGGTTTCACTAAACGATCCTCTAAGGATCTGCTGTTTCTCCTTCCCAAGACGTGTCAAAACCTCGTACTGTCTCCTAGAGTTATTTTCCTAATCATGATTTGAGTATAAACTGGAGATTCTAAAAATCCTCAAAAGAAGCCTCACTCGTTTGACCAAACCTTAAACCTGACACCCCTTTTTCCTTTACTTTAAAAATAAAAACCTATAAAACTCAGATCGTCACTCCAGTATTCCTTGGAGATCAAGGAACAGAGGAGTGTCGGCTCTGATACCAAAATGAAACACCCTAACCCGACCGGGTACTACTTTTACCAAAATACCCTTTATAAACCATGAAACAAATAAGAACTGAAAATAGTTGAAACAAATAGCGGAAAATTTTCATAAATGACCTTAACCAATACTGAGAGCACACTGTAAGTTCTTAAAACAAAGCCCTAACACTTGGGCCAAACTCAATAATAAAATCTTAATCTGAATCTCCATTCTATACTCATAATCATAAATTGAAATAACTAAAAGGTCACTAACGTTGTAGCTGCTAAAAACTTGATTATACATCTTTCGTCACGCTCGTATTGTCCTCCTCTGTCTGGCTTCCTTCGAATCGCTTCTCACAACCTCGTTGCTCTCTAACTGCTCCTCTAGCTCTTCCTCTAGCTCTTCGAACGGGTGAGTGAGATGGGGTCAGTCTACGGCCTTACGTTTATTACTTTTAATACTTGAGCACTCTGCTTAAAACACTTACTTAAACTTATGGAAGTTGTTTGTACTTCCGCCTTTAAACTTTAACTCTTAAAAACGTATTATTTCTTCCATTATCTTATTGTGGGGCCCCTACCTCGACTTAGCTGGCGCCACTACTAGCCTTACTAACTTTCTTATTTCTTATACATGACTACCCTCACAATGGGGTGCCCCTCAAATGGGTTTGATCACCGCGGAACGAATCACCATCCGGTGTCAAACTACGGTGTGACTACCGCGGAACGTATCACCATCCGGTAGCACACCTAAACCGAGGCAATGGATACCGCGGAACTTATCACCGTCCGGCTCCACGCCTGACCAACTACCGCGGAACGTATCACCATCCGGTAGTGATCAACTACCGCGGAACTTATCACCATCCGATAGGAATCCTTCTTGTTAGTGGCTAGCTAAGCGAGGCTAACTTATTCTTACTCGTGACTTTCTCTTGTTCTTATCCCCATAACTTATTAAGCGGTGAAGTATTAAAATACTCTTTCTTAAACGTCGTATGAACAGAAACTTGAATGCTTAATTGTAGATATTGAAACGCTCAAACAATAACTCAAGTCGAAGCATGCATAATCAACACAATCATAAATCAAGCAGTGCACATAAACTTCACGTAAGACAAATACTTAAAACATGTAAGGCAAATACTTAAAAATACGTAAGGCGTAGAATTTACCCCCTTTACACTCACCTCATTTTATAAATGAAGATTATGATCCATAAGCTCAATTGATTTGCTATTTGTCCTCTGCTAGACGCAATTGTCTTAACCTCGTTGTCCCGAATCGTTCAGCTCATCCAGAACGTATCCCATAGTTAGTAAATGGAATAGATTAAATGAATTTGCAACCTAATGCCCTTGACCCACGTGAACTAATTAGACCCATTCCTAGCTCCCACTTCTCTTTGTACGTAAAACTAAACACCCATAAAATAACTAAGCAACTGTAGCTGACTTTGCTTGTAATCCACCTAAATCCATTCATATCCTCCACTCAAGTCCATATTAATAAATCTTGCTTCTGTACCACCCATAATATAACTAAGCAACTGTGGCTTGCTTCTGTACCCAACGTGACTCAAATGCATATATGTCCATATATAAACCTTTTATGCAAGTAATCTAATAATAAATCCCAAACAACCAGTTCATTCCATCTAACCAATCCCACCAGAATGTCCAGAACATAAACACGTCCAATTAATCGCTTATAGGGTTCGAGATCTTACCTTCTCCATATCGGCAACACTGTCTTCCCTATACTCCCAATTCCCCAGTCCCTGCCAACTATTCCACATCGACTGCTCCAGCCCGACCTGTGCTCTATCAGCTCTGCCCTTCTCGTTCATACAATTGCCATTCCCTTGACCCTATCTATCACTAGCTCTCGCTGCCGCTTCTGTTCTCTCGCACTGGTTTCCGTAGAGAAGAGATTGAGAGGGACAGGCTGGGGGATTTGCGATGCGAGGAGGAAAAGAGTGATTGTGGAGGTTTTAACGTAGGGGGTCATTAAAATGGGGGGATTTGGAGTTGCCTGGGGTGTTACTAGCGGAGGAATTACTAGGGGAATGGGTTAAGGATTTATTCTTTTTTTTATTTACTAATACCTATTTATCCTTTATTTGGATTATGACCTTTACTCAAACCTGAACCGAATCGATTACCGGTTAAACCTAATCCAAAAATTCGGGATGTTACATTTCCTCCACCCTTATAAAAATTTCGTCCCCGAAATTTGCTCGAACTCATTCTTCCGTACTCCTCATTCTTGTACTTCCTTGCCTCAAGAATTCACTCTTGCTATATGAACTTCGATGATGTCCATTGCGTTTTCCGTATAGTTTACCTGACGTTTTAAATTTCCTTTTTGGGCATAGGAGGTATTCTCAAAAAGCTCGTTAGCACCGAGTAGCTTTGAGTGGCTACTTGCCCTTTTTAATTCCCTCGCTCGGTTGAAGGGCATGATGGGACAAAATTTCGAATCCATTTATTGCTCCAGCTCATCCAGTACTTATTTTTGGACCTTAAATCGAAGTCAAGGTATCACATTTATAATCAAATTAAAAAAAAATAATTTATAAAAAGCATAAAATAAATTTATTTTTTTATGTAATTTGAAAATTATTAATTTTATAAATTAACTAAAAATTATCAAATTATTTTATATATTTAACATTACCCAAAAATTAAATATAGAATTTATATCATATATTTTAAATTTATAAAATTTAATTTGATAATTTTTGGTTAATTTATAAAATTTACCATTTTCAAATATCCCAGAAAATCCAATATAAGTTTATTTTATATTTTTAAAATTTTATTTTTTTGTTAATTTGAAAATGATAAATAATAGAAATTAGAAAAATAATTAGAAATTGATTTTTTAAATCATTTTTAGGCTGACGAGGCAATGACATGGCGTGTTGACTAATAGTCAATGGTGTTGACCATCCAAATTGACGGTCAAACCATGTGTCAGGCCAATTGAGTCTATATGCTGCATAGTTGTGGCCATGATGTTAATTTCTGAAACCACGGACCAAAGTTGATTATATGGTCATAGTTCGGGCCAAAATAAGGTATTAACCCTTTTATCAACAGTATCATTTATAGTTGAAAATTAAAACTGCCCCCTCCATTTTTTTTATTTGATAACCCAGGGAACATCAGCCCCACGTGCCGCTTGAGCGACAGCGGGGCCTACTAAACCACTGGGGGTACCTGCATACTAACCGGGGCTTGCCCCCTCCATTTAAAATTCCCTACTCGTAGAGTGATTTTCGAAGGCTGACCTGGCAATGGACGAGCTTTCTATCCTCTTCCGTCGTCTGTAACTGTCTCCCTTCATCTTTCTCTTTCCTTCCCGCATCAAATTATGCTCCAATTCCCCATCTCTACACAACCCTAATCCCCTTGTCATTGTAATCGTCCTCTATTTTCCTTTCTTCTTCCCGCAACAAATTGCATCTCCGAATTACATGACGAAGAGAACCCGATGCTTTGCATTATTTGGTATGAGTTTGTGCGAGCTCTATTCAGGCGGCGGCGGACTCTGATTCGGTCCAGATTTCATTCTACATGACTCTCTGATCTACCAGATTTCACTCGATGCCCTCTAACTCCAGATCTACAAGTTATCCTCTCTCTTATGTTTTTGTTCTATCTTCCCCCAATTTGCTTTGGTACACCTCTTTTCTACTGATGCGGTCTGTTTCTAAACTCTTTTTGTAGGAGATTCCAGGAACGAGTTTGTTATTAGTAATTACGATGTGTTGATGTCGTCATCAAATCCCAGCGACAAGTCAGTAAGTCTAGGTGATTGTTTGGAGTTTTTTGTCTGTCAAATGGCGGATTGCAAAGGTCTGGAGATGATTCGAATGAAAATTAGAATCGCCATCGGCTGGATTTGGAAGTTGCTATTTTTGTTCCTTCGACCAGGGTGTCAACACTGCGCTAAGGGTTCGTTGTAGGCGTGCCGCAGCCATCCTTCGCTATTCAGTATCGTCCAATCGGTGTCGGCAGCGGCGTCAACTTTGCATCCAATATTTGTGTGCTTTTCGTGTATCCGTTGCTGAAGGAATTAAGACTACAGGTGTTGGCTTCCAGTTCCGCGGACGAGAATCCATCCCAAGTAAGCTTTCAATCCTTTTTAGTTTATTATGATAGTTGAGGAGCAATCTCTATTAAGCTTAGTATAGTTTCTAGTCTTAGTTTAGGAAACTATGGCTGACGAAAAATTGAATCGATCAGTTTTACCCACTATTTCCCCAAAACTTCTGTTCTTTTTAGGTATTTGGGATTGTAGCTTTGACGAACTCAAAAATCCAACTGACCGCGGGTTTCACAAAGATTTCCCAATTCATACTGCTTCGGCGCGAGTCTCCTCCTCACAAACATAATCTCCTGGTGTCGCAGAAAGGTGGAAATCGCGCTCTAATTCCACCAGTATTACTACTTCGATCGACCTCCCACCTCGTTATCTTGCGCCGACGACATGCAGGAAGCGCACTGACACTGCACAAACCACTTTGCCACTTCGGAGTTCTGAAATTCGACTAGGTAGAGGTAAGGTTATCCCTCCGGACACATGATTCTTCTCAATTCCTAATTTAGTCACTACTTTGTGGTTGGTGATCATTATAGTTTGTGTGTTATTTTGGTTTGTGTCATCTTCCCTTATTACCTGTTGTATTGGCGTTGCATTTTGGTTTTTCCTCTGTTCTTCCAATTTGAGATTCGAACAATTTAGAAAAATCACAACTTGAGTTGCTTGCCAATTTCAACACTTTAATATTAACATCCGATTCCTTGAAATCGGTATTATGCTGTTGTTTTCAAGTGGTTTCAATCCCCAATAATGAATAATAGAATATGTAGGTCGAAACCAGGTTCTTCCCCATTTGTGGGTCAGCTTTGGTCGTCACTTTGAATGTGTGTTTGTTCTTCCCAATCAATATATGTGGAAATGGAAGTACAATAACGAAATTAGGTTGATATGGTATTCTCAATTAGATACTGGAGGATAGAGGCATTTTATTGTTTCCTGCGTTCTCCTTAATTATAGCTAGGTCCAAAGCGTAATTCATGCCCACAAAATTATTCAGCGCTCCTTACCTCTCTATGCATTGTTTCCGGTCCATTATTCTCCTTCTCTGCAAAATAGCTTCCTAGCAGCTTCATCGGTTGAGGTTATAGGTATCTGGTGATCATGGGTTGAGGTTTAGGTTTTCCTTCCGCAACCTAGATTTAAAATTATGCTTTCTCCCACGCATTCGCCATTATTCAGTCTCTTGCTTTCCCCTACTGTCTGCCAAGCCCAAAACTCCATGACCCCTCATTAACTCACAACCATCTATTTCGTTTTTCCTTTCTGTTTCTATGCGATTTGCTGCAACTCACAATCGGCTGTGCGATTTCCCCGTATGCAGACTTTCAAAACCACTTTGACAGTGTTGTGGAATTTATTTGATGGATGGTTAGTTTCTTTTCTACTGTGAATTCCATTGATGCCTCTGGGTGCACAGACAACTATCTTCTTATGGATTTCCATTCCCAAGTCTAAACCTCAACCTCTTCTCTGCCGAATTATCTCATATGGGAATTAGTAGGTATCCTTTGCTTATGTACCTTGGTTGAAAATCTAATTTCATTGATAGAATTAACCCTTTTTTTCCTTATCACATGATCGACGGTAAAATTAGCTACTGGAACGCCCCGGGTTTTCGTGTACCTATTCTAGCGTTCCATAATTACATCTATTGCATCTGACCTAGAATTTCGTATTTTGATAAACCCTGTGTGAGATATCTTAACTTTGGATGGAAACATATTACTGAATGTGATGTAGGGGACAGTGGCATGCCAAGTACTTGCGCATCCATTCCTATCGTTGGAGTATTGTGACTTTATCAACAAAAAGAATTGCCAAATTCCACTTTTGGGCCAGATCCTCCTCCTTTACATGGTTGGTTTAGTAGCGGGCTTGGATAACTTTCTTGGGAGACATATTCAATACATAATTGAACACCATGACCAAATTTCTAACTTTGGCTTTGAGAAAGCTAATTATCTCAGTTCCTCACTTATGTTGCTTTTTATTTCTTTAATGAGGATGCTATCTTTTTATCATATTACTGAGTCAAAAAGGGAACCAGTAGAGTTTTATGCAGGGCAAGCCAAGGGGAAGTCATGAGGATGAAACAACTAGAAAAGAAACAGAAGAGTTTGTTTTTATTGCAGAGAAAAAAGTAGCAGTTGGATTCTCTTGGCAAGCGACAGTCACCTGAGTAGGCGACATTGTGGTTCATATGTCATTAAAAACTTCATTGTATGTTGTTGCTTTTCTCTTTATCATGTGCTTTTCTACAGTTTTATGTGATCAGATATGCCATTAGAAGAGGGGAAACAATGATGAAGAATTAGTTAGATTGTAGGCACCCAATTGTAGAAAGCTAGAGAATAGGATGTTAAAGCCTAATGCCCCTTGGTAAATGACAGCTTATACTTGTAATAATGATCAACCACCAACTACTCATATCCTTGCCACACCCCTTCATCAGAATGGTCAGAAACCCATTGTCATTGATAGCTAGATAAAGAAGGATAATATTTCTTTCCTCTTCTTCAGCACCGACAGTGAGTCCTTCTTGTATAAATCCATTGCACTTGTGTACATTGAGAAATAATAAAGTGAGAAACAAAATCCTTCTTCAATTGCTTTCATGGTATCAGAGCTTGAGTAATTCTCACTTCATTCTCCAATTCCAAAGTTCCACAAAATCCAAAGACTGCTCCACACTTCACTTGCAGCAGGTTACTATTTCCAATTCCTACTTCAAGGCCACTACACACTCCATTGGCGGCGGCAGCAGCAGCTCACTATTTTCCAAATTCCCACTTCCACAAAACTCCAAGGCCGCTCCACACCCAACTAGCAACAACTTATCCTCAATATTAATTCCCTTGCCTCTCGGTAATTTTTCTTTCTTACGCAACCGCTGAAGAAAGACTCCAGTCTCCACCAACATCAGCGACCACCAATCGTGCAGCCAGAGGTCGGCGCCACTTCGTCTTCCTTCCTCCGGATCAACGCCGTCACCATCATCATCGTTTCCCGGCCATCATCGGTCGTCGATCTTTACTGGAGTCACCTTCAATCTTTGTCGCCCGCCATCAAATACAGACGCTGCGATCATTGCCATGGAGAATATCAAGTCCAACTCCATCTCTGTGAGATTCAATGGAAAGAACTTCGCACTATGGGAATTCCAATTTCGTATCTATGTTGAAGGGAATGGACTCTCTGCACTCTTGGATGGAACTTCGCAGAGACCGGCTCCTTCCACGGCCGAGCTCGAAGTTCTGAAATGGACGACCAGCAACGCTCAAGTCATGAGTTGGCTTCTCAATTCCATCGATCCAACCATAGCGTTGGGGTTGAGATCCTTCAAAACAGCACACACCATGTGGCAGTACCTGTCTAAGACGTATGCCCATGTCGATGTTGGTCGTCAATTCCAGCTAGAGATCGAGCTAAGTTAGCTCTCCCAAGGAGATCGAGACATTCGTACCTATCATCAAGCGGCTCTCAATCTTTGGATTGAGCTGGATATGCTCACTGCCTCCCTTGTTCCAGCTGATATTTCTGTTGAAATATTGAAGGAGCGTTCCAAATCAAGAACCCTGCAATTTTTGATGCGGCTTCGGCCGGAATACGAGCAGGTTCGCTCCACTCTTCTCAACAAAGCTGATCTCACAATGGAGATGGTTCTAGGCGATCTATTTAGAGCTGAAACTCGCATGCAGACTCAATTCCAGATCGGCCAGCATACCGCAACTACTGAGATTGCATATTCTATCCAGCGCCCCCAATTTCGTTCACGCAATCCTCAAGTCTCAGCAGCTCAAGTTGGTATGCAATTTCCTGGGCCTATTCAGTGTCATCACTGCAACGAACCAGGCCATATTCGTTCATCACGTCAAAAATCTGATCTTCTTCTAGTGGCAAAAGAGTTTATTACCATGATTCAAACTCAATTTGGAAAAACAATTAAAATCATTAGGTCAGATCCTGGTGGGGAGTTCTCCTCCACTCCTCTCCATGTCTTCCTTAAGTCTCAGGGCATTTTAGTTCAACAATCATGTCCTGGCGTTTCCCAACAAAATGGTCTTGTCGAACGAAAACATCAACATGTTTTAGCATTGACTCGGGCTATCTTGTTTCACGCACATGTCCCGGCTCGATTTTGGGTCGAAGCAGTTCATACCATCGTACATCTCATTAATAGGCAGCCCATTTCCACTCTCAATAATCTCTCACCATTTTACAAGTTATATTCTAGACACCCTGACTATTCACGTCTTCGTGTCTTTGGTTGTACATGTTATGTTCTTCTTCCTCGCAAAGAAAGAAATAAACTCTCACCTCGAGCCACTAAATGTGCATTCATGGGTTATAGTGACATTCACAAAGGATATGTTTGTTATGATCATGTGGCGCGAAGGATACGTATCTCGCCTAGTGTCTTTTTCATCGAGTCGGAGATGTATTTTGCTCCATCATCTTCCAGTTCGAGTTTGTCACAGGAGTCTTCCCAGGTGTCTAGTAATCTTATTGCGTCATTTATTCCTTTTGTTGAACATACATGGCCTACTACTGATCTCCCTACCCCTAACAACTCCTCAGATTCAAACAATGATGATAGTGAAGATGCAACTTCAGTAGGGGATTCTACTACCTCTCAATCAGATCATGGCGGTGCAGTAGATCCTCCCAGTCCTCCTCCTGGTCCACGGCGTTCTACTCGATCGAATTTGGGCCAACCTCCACCACGGCTTCATGACTATATTGGGTTCTCTACTACTCCAGTAACTATTCCTACATGTTATGCCCAGGCAGTTGGCCACCCCGAGTGGGATGCAGCTATGAAGGAAGAGCTTCAAGCTCTTGAAGAAAATGATACTTGGCTTGTTGTTAATCGCCCGCCTCCTCCTTGTTCAATAGTAGGCTGGAAGTGGGTATATAGTATCAAACGCCGATCAGATGGCACTATTGAGCGCTACAAAGCACGTCTTGTAGCTCAGGGTTTTAAACAGGCTTATGGGGTGGATTATGAAGAGACTTTTGCGCCTGTTGCTCGTATGCAGACTGTACGTACTATGCTAGCGGTGGCTTCTATGCGTGGTTGGCCTCTCTTCCAACTTGACGTCAAAAATGCCTTCTTACATGGTAATCTAAAGGAGCTGGTTTATATGAAATGTCCTCCTGGCATTGGTAATTCCCGTGGAGATCAAGTCTGTTTGTTGAAGCGGCCTTTGTATGGATTAAAGCAAGCTCATGGGCATGGTTCGAAAAGTTCCATAGTACTATTTTGTGTATGGATTTTCGGCAGAGTGATAATGATCCATCATTGTTTATTCGTTCATTAACCCGTGGGTTAGTTTTGTTACTCATATATGTAGACGATATGATCGTAACAGGCAGTGACCAGGATGGCATCAAGGCTCTCACTCACTCCCTACATTCTCATTTCAAATTAAAGGAACTGGGTTCCTTGTCATATTTCTTAGGGCTGGAAATAACTCGCTCCACTCATGGTATTTTTGTCTCTCAGAAGAAATATATCTCTGATCTTTTGACTAATGCTAGGCACTCTGAGTGCAAGCCTTGCTCTACGCCCATGGAATTGAACACCAAGTTTAGCGTTGACGATGGTGAATTATTACCAGACTCTACATTTTTCAGGAAGCTTGTTGGTAGCCTTATATACTTAGCTTCGACGCGACCTGACATTGCTTATGCAGTGCAAGTGGTGAGTCAATTTATGGGACAACCTCGTCAACCTCATTTGGATGCAGTTTTCAAGATACTCAGGTACTTGAAAGGATCAAGTGAGGTTGGGATCTATCTCCCCTCTGCTGGTTGCTTCACTCTCGAAGCATTTTCTGATGCAGACCATGCTGGTTGTATTGATACTAGACGATCAACATCGGGGTGGTGTGTGAGATTGGTAAATTCATTTATCTCTTGGCGGTGTAAGAAGCAGGATCGAGTATCCAAATCTTCCACAGAAGCATAATATCGATCTATGTCTGAAGTAAGTTCTGAAATCGTCTGGCTTCATCGATTATTGAGTGATTTCGGAGTCGAGTGCACAAAGCCAATCCAACTGTTTGTAGATAATACCAGTGCAATACAAATAGCCACAAATCCAGTGCTGCACGATCGCACCAAACACATTGAAGTACACATTCACTATATTCGCCAGCTAGTGTGTGATGGCTTGATCAAGTTGAGTTACATTACTTCGGCGGATCAAACTGCTGATTTGCTTACCAAGGCTGTTACCGCAAGTCGACATTGGCTATTATCGAACAAATTGATGCTAAGAGATTATCATCAATTTGAGGGAGGGTGTTAAAGCCTAATGCCCCTTGGTAAATGACAGCTCATACTTGTAATAATGATCAACCACCAACTACTCATATCCTTGCCACACCCCTTCATCAGAATGGTCAGAAACCCATTGTCATTGATAGCTAGATAAAGGAGGATAATATTTCTTTCCTCTTCTTCAGCACCGACAGCTGAGTCCTTCTTGTATAAATCCATTGCACTTGTGTACATTGAGAAATAATAAAGTGAGAAACAAAACCCTTCTTCAATTGCTTTCATAGGAATCCCCAAGATTGCTGTTTCGTTACTTATCAGTTTGTAGCTGGACTCTATAGCCCTCATCTTCAACATCCTGACTTAGTAATTTTGTTTTATTTTTTACTACCAAGTCCATTCCTGCTGCTGCTCTCTATTTTTGTGCAATCCAACTCAGTCTAATCTCTTCTTTTCTCACACTGCCTCCCTTTGTGAATAATTGATTTCACCTCAGTGCGTGTATTATTTGTCAAGACTTCTTTGTGAGTTCAACAACACACGATCAATGTAATCTTTGGTGGAAAAATCATACCAATTGATTTGTGAATCCAGTGCTTTAAAATGTTTACTCCAAGTAGTCTCATATATTTATAGTAAAATATTTGGTTTTTTAGCTTGGAAGATATGCCTTTGCTGGTACTAGGAAACAAAAATTGTCTTCCTTCTATGCTTTTAAAACACTGATCTAGGAGTTTTTTCATTGCTTGGAATTTATATGGCGTTTTAGGCTTTCAGCCAATACATAAATGAGCGGTATTACTTTATAGCTACACCCAAGTTTTATTAGATGCTGCTTCTGTGTGATTAACTATGTTGTTTCTTTGCAGTCGCTTCTCAATCTCAATTGTTGGTTTCTTCAATAAACTTATGTATGAATGTTCCAAATTGTAATTAAGGTGTTGCCTTTATGCAAGGGTAGAGACTAATTGTTCAAGTTTGTTGGTTTGAGAGTAGTTAGCTTGTGGTAATTGATGTAAATGAGTGAGTTATTGTAAAATGTAGTTTTGAGTTATTCTTTCTTCGATGAATAATTAGTATCCTCCTACTGAAGTTATCCGAAAGTTTTGCTATGAGTCCCATTATAGAATTTACAGTTACATCTAAATAATGCTTTATTTGAAGGCATGATAGCTTGCTCTACCTATTATGGGAATCCCATGCTATTACATGCAAATAGAAGGAGAATAATTTTATCACCAAGTCTACATACTTGGATAATTTTCCTTTATCTGCCTTTTCATCTCCGAAGCTTAGTATTTTCTTATCTTTAAAGGTCAGATTGATTGCTAATGGAGATTCGGTTATGTTCTTTGGGCTTCAGCTCAAGCCATATCGTATCTCAGTGCCCAGTAGAAGTCGCAACTCACAAGAACAGAAGCTTGATACCAACCAAAATAAAGGAACTTGGCCAGCGTGGAGCTGAACATCTTTCATTTGAGGTCTTTAAATCTCAACAATTTTAATATTATAGTAAGTTTGCAGAGAGCATAACAGTTACCATTGGGATTCCTCTTGAATGGTGAAAATGAAAATCAATGGTTCTTTTCCTCTTAGTCCTTTGGGTACATCCCTGGGTCATGACTTGTGTAAGTGGGGGATGATTACCTGTATTTTTTGTTGTTGTAGCCTTAATTTAGACAAAGCTGCCTTTTACTTGGTTGAATGTTTGAGAGTGCTACTGCCTCGAGCGACCTATAATGATTTTGTATGGTTAATTTCGTAGACACACCATTCCCGTTCGTTCCCCTCCATTCTCCCCTGTAATTTCTCCTCCCCTTCTCTCCGTTTAAGAAGAATAATTTGGTGATCTAATACAGTCTCGATCTTGGGAGCTTTATCTCGATCAATTTGAATTTGGGTCGAATCAGAGGTCTACATTTAGTGTAGCAGTACAATGCAATGCAAAAAGGTGGGATCTTTATGAACAATGTTATGGTATGAAGCCGATTCATGGTGGCTAGATGAGATTCCCCAATCAATTGAAGTTGGAATTTGATGTGTGAATTAGATATCATAGAGAAACAAAAGTGATACAGTAAAGGAGATCAAGCCCTTAATCAATAATCATTGTTTGTCTCTAAAAAATGAGCATGAATGAACTTCGTGTGCAAACTACGTTGAGTAGATACAAAACAAAGGATTCTGATTAGCTAACATTTTGGTGTGTCATATGCATGGATTCCAAGTCATCTGCACGTGTATTGTATTGACTACTATCATGTTTTTACTTTATGAAATGAATTGATTTTACTATTTTGCAGGTATTCAAATGATTTTAATCACACCAGTTTCAAGGTAGTGATGTAGACTACTTTCTAAAGCTTCCGTCATTCATGCCGTGGAATTTCATCATGGTATTGTGTTTGCCGAAAAAGTTAATCTCCTCACAGTGGGTTTTGTGAGTAGATACTCATAGACCCACAAATCCGTCGAGCCGAGAGGAGGGAGACGGGCTCACTTAAATTAGCCGTGGTGAGTTTTTTGGCCCAAGCTGAGTAGACAAATGGAGCCGACGGGCTGGCTTTAGAGAGGGGCGAAATATTGGGCGGGAATTTGGAGAAAGAAGAACGAAATTGGAGAGGTGGCTTGCATCCTAGTAAGGGCTGCCCGCCGAGGGCCCATGGGCCGAAGGCTCATAAAACAGACATTTGGGCCCAACACTTTGCTGATGAATTTTTGGGCAGGATTTTGAGATCAGAAGGATATTTTTGTGGACGCGACTGATACTTTTCTGGAACAAAAGGATAAAATGTATTTAAAAGTTGGATAGTTGTCGAAGCCTAAGAATTCAGTCTTTTTAAGGGTATGATTTAGACGTCCATTTGATACTATTGTGGGCATGTTGGATTATTGTCTAGGCAAGTTAAATATGGATACTAACATGGACTCATACAATTAAATCGCAGCTCACAAGACATCGGACCTAGAAGATGAGGAAACGAGGAAGAACATAATTTATCGGACTACAGAAGAGTGTTTGGCTTTCTATAAACGCTATGCTCACGAAAAGGGTTTTGGTGTTCGAAATGCTGCGCAACACCAAAGAAAAATGAAGAATTCTAATGGAGAGGTGGAGAAAATTTATTTCTACCTTTATTACTTTTGTAATAAGCAAGGTTGGACTTCCACTAGGGAAGTAGATGTGGAGAAACAAAAACAGTCCAAAGACAAAGTTGTGGAGAGAAAGCGTCCTAAAAGAAAGAGGCCTCGAGTTAGGGTTGGATGTAATGCCCGTGTTCGTTTTCGATGGGATGATACTAGAGACAGATATGTGGTCTATGAATTCGTGGGAGCCCACAATCATGATTTGCACTCCACCGAGCATACGCACCTTATCAAGTCCAACAAGTGAATGAGTAATATCCAACCATAAAGCACCTCTTATCCAGACAACACAGAGTAATATCCAAACAAAAGGCAATTGTTATCCAGACAGGACAGATTAATATCCAAACATTAAGCAATTGTTATCCAGACATCCCAGAGTAATATCCATACAACAGGCGCCTGTTATCCAGACAGGACATAATAATATCCAAACATAGAGGAAATGTTATCCAGACAGGACATAGTAATATCCAAACATAGAGCAATTGTTATCCAGACAGCACAGAGTAATATCCAAACATAGAGCAACTGTTATCCAGACAGCATAGAGTAATATCCAAACATGAAGCACTTGCTATCCAGTCAGGACAAAGTAGTATCTAACCCTGTAGTAGCTAATATCCAATGCATTCATTTCAATATCGACGGCAAGCAAACTCGGATCTCATCATTCGATACAGAAAACAAACTTTTGTTAGAAGCAATCATGAAAAGAAATAGTATCCAGAACCAACAATACATAAAAATAACAGATCCTTAACAAGTAAACAAACTTTTGTTCAGCCATTCTAACATGGCAATTATAACATCCTAACAAGAACATTACAATCACTTAAACAGAAGAAAATTGCAAAGTTCAATTGTTTCCTTGATGGCGCATAATGACGACTCTCCAGATACTATCCTGCCTTGTTTCCCATACATCCATCACTTTTTCAGTCAATGAATCCAATGCCTTAAGCTACACATATATTGAAAAAAAAAAATTAGTTCACTACATGCACCCATGTCTATTAACCCACGATTTTGAGATGCAAAGAGAAGATCTACATACCTCATCGTCCTCAAGGGTTTCCAAGTCAACATCCGCCCACCAATCAGTAGCAGGAGCCGAGCTGCTTGACCCTGATTCCCAATCCCTCCCGACACGCTATGGACGGAAGTGGGATCTCACTTCTTCCGTTGACAACAACATGGGACCCATGATATATTTGTCAGCTACCTTGGGGATATTCGAGCACACCTTATCCACCCTTGGGCCGAACCAATAGCTGCAGGTCGAGATGGTTTTTTTGGCAAACCCTCTCACATTAAGAAAGTCTAGCAAATGGATCTACAAAAAAGCATTCAAAACAGATATCAGAAATAAAACGAACTACTATCCCAGGAATGGTTATTAATATCATCACGGGAGCTCTCCGTGACAACTTCAGTGTGCTCCACTATGTCCTTGTAGCCTTCTTCTTCCTCCTCCTCTTCTTGTATGGTAGCAGAAGGGTGATCAGGAGCAGGTTGTGCGAAAGATCGCTCAAGATCATCGGCGCTCTTCTTAAGGCTCAGGAGGATCTCCTCTGTTTCACGATAGGCCTGAACACAATGATCCATCCTGGAGCATGATCTCTCACAATCTCCAGCAAACTGCTCCATGAGAAGCCTCAATTCATAGTTTGGATCTGGCTGTGGAGTGTAGCATGGCTCTGCAGAATGGCCCGTGAAGGCCGCCATGGGTAACTCCAGCGTCGATGGCCCTTCTAGTTGTGGGAGAAATTCTTCTTGATACTGAGGTTGTTCTTGATATGCCCAGGGGTCCGGTTGTTCTCCGTAGTAAGGGGGTTGGTACTGGAACCCGAATCCATAGTCTTCTCCTCCTTGATTGCTCCAAGGAGTCTCAGGGTAATACCACTCGGGTGGTGGTGGATACCCCCATTTGTTGGAGAAGCCATGAGGATCCATGATTCAGATTTGCACCAACAAAAACAAAAAAACACCCAAGTGAAAAGCAAGGGTGGAAAAGAAAAGAAAAGCGCTAAAGTAACAAACTTCTGCCTTTCCTAATAATCTAGAAAGTTCCCCGGCAACGACGCCAAAAACTTGACTCGCTATGACACACCTCCTGACAAAGGGCAAGTGTAACCAATGAAAGGGACTGCAGTATAGTGGCTCAAGTAATAAATATCGAATCCACGGGTCTCTAGAGTTACTATTACTCAGCTTCAGTTCATTATCTAGCAAACCAGATTAAGATGAAAGAACTAAAACTACTCTAACCAACTACAGTTAAGGTTAATCTAATTACAGGTTGGGAACTCACTTAGATATGATTCCCCCTAGCCACTAGCCAGATTAATGATTAATGATCTCTTACCTGTTTCACTTTCATTCACAATGCGGAGAATCCTTGACTAGACCTTGAGTCTCGACTAAAGGAACAAGGTCCTCTTGAGTCAATTGCCTAGAGGGACGTATCCTGCTCTAGAACAACCGATCAAGGCGTTCTGAACTAGAATCCCTCTACCGAAAGAGGTTCTCAATCGATACAAAGCATTGAATCAACCCTCGACTAAAGCAATCGATCCAATACTATCAATCTATGGTGCTCTATTGACCTAATCAGGTATTCGCTCTCATAGGATCAAAGCAGAATCAATAATCTCGACTAAAGCAGAATTGAATCATGAAAACATGCATAGATTGAATATGAACTCAAGATTATCAAGTAAGAGTACTCATACAATCATCCAATCAAACAATCATACAATCATGAAAACATAGCTAGGGTTCCTCAAAACCTAAGTGAAGGGAAGTTACTTCATAGAGAAGAGAGAGACTGCAGTAAAAATCTTCAGATGATCAGTCTTCAAGTCCGGGCTTGTTCCTCGAGCTTCCAAAGCGAAGAAATCCTCCAATTCCACTCCAAGAATGCCCTCAAATCGCCCTCTCTCTCTTTGGTTCGTCCCTTGGGTGTTTGGGATCCAAAACCCAGCTCCCCCTTTTCTTTGGCTTCAATCTACCTAAAAAACCCGATTCTGGGCAAAACACTATCGCGGACACGACCGTGTTTTGCTTTTGCCCGCCCGTGTTTTGCCCCGTGTTAAAAACACGCCCGCGTGCTTCAGCCAAAACACGGTCGTGCCTAAATACGGGCACGGCCGTGTTTTGATTTAGGCGCGCCCGTGTTTTTACTGCCCAACCTGTTCCCCTATATTCAATGCTTCGTTTGTCCCTTGTCCGGACTCCGAATCAGTCGCCGTTTGATCCCAGACGCTCGTAGTCTCGTCCTCTTTATTTTCGTGACAAGATTGCATGATTATTTGTCCATAAAGTGAGGTAGAAATCCATTCTTCTTTAGGTCATGCCCGAGTTTCTTCTCCCGAATCGCCAATTGATCTCTGATTGACTTGAAACTTGCGCCTATGCTTCACTTTATGTACTAGGACCTGAAATGTGACAAAAGAATACAACCTAGCATAAAATAGGCCAAAGAAGCGATAATGCAAGCTTAAACGATCAAGAAACAAAGGGGAAAACATGTGCAAATATCGAGTCATCAACTCTCTAGGAGATAGAGGTTTCAATACTATCTTCTTACCTTGGTGCTTTAACGTGTATTTGTTGGTGATGCTGTCATGTTGAGCACTTCGATCAAACTGCCACGTCCTCCCAAAGAGAGCATGAGCCTCTTGCATTGGCACCACATCACATGTTACTTCATCGTTGTATTTGTCAATGGAGAAATTCAATAAGGCTTGTCTAGCCACTTTGATTGACCCATTGAAGAGTGTAGGGTTTTGAATGAATCGTTGTTTTCAACCCCAACTTCTTCACACAACTAGCACTAACCACATTGGTGCAGTTCCCTCCATCAACCACAACCGAAAGGGTCTTCCCATTCACTACACACCTCGTATGGAAGAGGTTATCCCGTTGCTCAAGCTCCTCCTTTGGTTGGATGCTCAATACCCTTCGAGCTACACACAATCTGCCCGGGGGTGTCTCCATCTCAAGGGCCTCATCTACCTCATAATATGATGTACCCTTCTCTTCTAGTGCTTCCTCTTCCTCACCATCGGACACATATTCACCATTCTCCAATAAGATCAATGCTCTTTTGTTTGGGCATTGGTTTGCCATATGCCCTCATCCATAGCACTTGAAACATTGAATTCCACTAGAAGATGAACCCTGTTTGGTGCTAGGGTTTGGAGTCTCCACCTTTGGCCCGAGTTTTGGTGCTTCTCTTGTAGGAACACTCGGCCTAGGGTTTGCTGTAGGTGCTGTTGTAGGCCTTGTAGTACTTGTAGAGGGTAGAAACCTCCTATTCTTCTGTTGCCTCTCCAACTTGCTGCAAATAGCCACCAAGTCTTCTACCTCCACAAATTGTTGAATTTCCACGACATTACGAATCTCTCGATTAAGACCATGTAGAAATCGAGCTATGGTAGCTTCCCTATCTTCACGAACATCACCTCGAATCATTAACAACTCCATCTCTCAATAGTAATCCTCAACACTCTTGTTTCCTTGCCGAAGAAGTTGTAATGCTTGGCGCATTTCCCGTTGATGATAGGCTGGAACAAATCGATCTCTCATGATTGCCTTCAACTCATCCCATGTTTCAATAGGCCTGCGCCTATATCTTCTTCTCTTTGTGCTCAATTGATCCCATCACAGTGGTGCATAATCCGTAAACTCAATGGTAGCCATCGCCACCTTCCTCTTCTCCGAGTAGTTTTGATTATAAAAAATCAGCTCCATCTTGCGTTCCCAATCGAGATAAGCTTCTGGATCAATTGTCCCTTTGAAAGATGGCACTGTTATCTTCAATCCTCGTAGATCATCATCATCTCGGTAAGCACCTCCATCATACTCGTATTCTTCATACCCTTCCTCGTCATAGAAGGGGAAGTCTCTCCTTGCACCACGGCCCTCCCAATGGCCTATGTCGACAAACATTCTCAAACATTGGACGTTGAACAGCTCGAACAACTCTCCTTTCTTCTCGTCGTTCCCTAGGGTTAGGGTTTGCAAACTCGCCTTGGGGTGGCTCTTGTTCTCGAGGTTGAGGCTGCTCTTGATCACGTCTTTGCAATGCCTCAACTTGTGCCCTTGTCTCCCTTTGTTCTTGAAGTACCGTAGCTAGCTGTGCAGCGAGTTGCTGAAGTTGTGCCACCACTTCTTGTGCTGGTTCCGCCATGGTTTCTTGCTAAAGAAGAACCCCAGGAATGCTTTGTCTTCAAGATACCTTGCCACACAAGAAACTCTCAAGAGCGTTCAAGATTTGCTTTCTTGACGTTCAAGACTTCCAAGAATACTTCCCGAACTACCAAGAACTCCAAGAATCTTTGTCTTCTCCACTGCGTTTGAACCGGGCTTTTGAGTGTGTTTGGCTTTGATGACCTCATTAGTGCATGAAGCTCATTAGATGGAACGCCGTGTTTTGGCACTCACACTGGCAGACTGGGAAGACACACGGCCATGTGGTTGGGAAATTCTAGGTTTTAACCCAATTTCGAGTTTAAGGAGAGAGAATCTATTTTCCAGAGCAAAAAAGAGAGCTTTAGAGAGAGAAAGTGTGAAGAACAAACGCTAGGAGCTATTTGGAGTGGATTTCTCACCATTGAAGCCCGGTTTGCATTCTCAGGAGTGAAGATCTACATCCCATAGCAGATTATCCTCATCTTTATTAGTATGACTACTCTGATTTCTGTTTCTCTCTCTCTCTCTCTCTCTCTATGGAGTAGAACCTTCTCTCACTTGGGGTATGAAGAACCCTAGTTCCATGTGTTAGGAATCTTGATTGTAATGACTTGGGATTAATATACTAATTGATTTTAATCGATTGATGCATGATTCATTGAGTCAATTGAAGCCTGATCATCTTTTCTTGATTTCTGCTGCAACCTGAGATAGATAGAATATGATTAGGTTGTTAGAGATTCATCGATCGGTAGTGGTAGATTGGTAATACGAGAGTTAATCGATTTACTGTTTGTACTGGTATCCAATTCCAGTAGTGGAGTTCTGTGTTTATTGCCTCAGCAGTCTATCCCGGTGAAGGATAGTCGCCTACCGGTTAGTCTGCCTGAGAGGGCTTTGTCAGCTTAAGAGATTCCAAGCTACTGTCGGATCTTCCGCAGTTTAATCAACAGTAAATCAACCCAGGGTAATTACAACCTTGACCTAACTAAGGAGCTAGGGGGACTCATTCCCGAGTGACTCTTCCCTTGCTAAAGAACTTTGAACCATTTTCTGCTTTCTTACTGCTTTTATTAAAATCACAATCACTCGACTTAGTTTGCTAGATAATAGATAATCACGGAGTAGGCAGTAGGTCTAGACCCCGGGTTGATGAATTGAGCTTGCCACTTTACTGCATTTCCAGACTGCGATTACACTTGGTCGCAGTTTGGTGTTGTGTTTTAGTGTGTCAAGTTTTAGGCGCCATTGCCGGGGAGCTCTAGGTTATTGTGGAAACGTGAAAGTTTGTTACTCTAGCTTTTTCTTTACTGCATTCTCTCTCTTCCACCTTTGTGCCTTCACGGGTTGTGTTTGCATTCTGTGTGCAGGTAGTGCATGACACGTAGCCAGTCGGGAGATTTACTACCATTAGACCAAGAGCTTGAACGGACCTGTAGGAACTTCAAGCGGGCTTTAAAGGCGCGACTGGCTGCGGAGGAGGCTTTAGCACAGCTGCAAATCGCCGATGAGGAAGAAATGGGAGACCCACAGAAAAATGATGTGGTCATCCCCGAGGAGCAGAACATGGGGTATTACTAGACCTCTAGAGCCACGGACATGAGGTCTCCCATTCAGCACCCTCATGTTCCAGCAAATAACTTTGAGGTGAGCACCTCTGTCATCACCATGCTGCGCGGTTCGGTGTTATTTCGTGGCAAGGAGGGGGAGTGACCCCGATCACACCTGAGGCGATTCAACGAGCTCATCGATGGGATCAAAATCAATGGGGTTCTAGCCGATGCAAACCAGCTGAGGTATTTCCCATTTACTTTGGAGGGGCAAGCCAAGGAGTGGCTGGACAATCGAACTCCAGGCTCGATCACCATGTTCGCCAACCGGGCGGACAAGTTCCTCACCAGCCACCATCCTCCTTCCAAGACGGTGGACCTGCAGAAGCTAATCACCAACTTTGCTCAGGATGAAGAAGAGACCATTCGGGATGCTTGGGAGAGATACCCCAATCTTTTCCTAAAGTGTCCCAACCATGGTTTTACCGACGCCTTCAAGGTGGGCACCTTCTACCATGCCCTCTTCCCGGAATACAAGCAGCTGATTGACACAGTTTGCGGCGGGAATATGCTCACCAAGACACTGCCACAGCTGAATCAACTTTTTGAAGAGATGGCAGAGCAGGGCTATGATTGGGTAACTGCGAGGCGATCAAGACGAGCACCAGGGCTGGGTGTGCATGCTGTAGCCGATGCAAGATCAATGGCGTTCCAGCCGATGCAAACCAGCTGAGGTACTTCCCATTTACTTTGGAGGGGCAAGCCAAGGAGTGGCTGGACAATCGAACTCCAGGCTCGATCACCATGTTCGCCAACCTGGCGGACAAGTTCCTCACCCGCCACCATCCTCCGTCCAAAACGGTGGACCTGCATAAGCTAATCACCCACTTTGCTCAGGATGAGGAAGAGACCATTCGGGATGCTTGGGAGAGATACCCCAATCTTTTCCTCAAGTGTCCCAACCATGGTTTTACCGAGGCCTTCAAGGTGGGAACCTTCTACCATGCCCTCTTCCCGGAAGACAAGTAGCCGATTGACTCAATTTGCGGCGGGAATATGCTCACCAAGACACTGCCACAGCTGAATCAACTTTTTGAAAAGATGGCAGAGCAGGGCTATGATTGGGGAATTGCGAGGCGATCAAGACGAGCACCAGGGCGGGGTGTGCATGTTGTAACCGATGCAAGATCAATGGAGTTCCAGCTGATGCAAACCAGCTGAGGTACTTCCCATTTACTTTGGTGGGGCAAGCCAAGGAGTGGCTGGACAATCGAACTCCAGGCTCGATCACCATGTTCGCCAACCTGGCGGACAAGTTCCTCACCCGCCACCATCCTCTGTCAAAGACGGCGCACCTGTAGAAGCTAATCACCCACTTTGCTCAGGATGAGGATGCGACCATTCGGGATGCTTGGGAGAGATCGGACACTCTGGACCAAAAAATTCTGGCAAGTGGATGAAACTTCTCTTTTTTTTTCTTTTGTTTTCTTCATCATCGACCTGCTCTCTATCGCCCATTGAATAGGGTGTTCTTAAGCTAATTTGTTCGAGCTGTGAAGAATCTATCAGAGGTTGATGAGACCAATCTGCGGAGCATCGGAAAGAACAGACGAGAAATCAGAGGGGGCGAAATATGTATTCGATTCAGTGGATGAAAGATCGGATTATTCTCTTTAAGCATATCTTTCATCCGCATTTTCTCTAGTGGTATCTGCTGCTTAAGATTTGACCTTACCCAATCTTTTCCTCAAGTGTCCCAACCATGGTTTTACCGACACCTTCAAGGTGGGCACCTTCTACCATGTCATCTTCCTGGAAGACAAGCCGCTGATTGACTCAGTTTGCGGCGAGAATATGCTCACCAAGAAACTGCCACAGCTGAATCAACTTTTTGAAGAGACGGTAGAGCAGGGCTTTGATTGGGGAACTGCGAGGCGATCAAGACGAGCACCAGGGTGGGGTGTGCATGCCGTAGCCAATGCAAGATCAATGGGGTTCCAGACGATGCAAACCAGCTGAGGTACTTCCCATTTACTTTAGAGGGGCAAGCCAAGGAATGGCTGGACAATCGAACTCCAGGCTCGATCACCATGTTCGCCAACCTGGCGGACAAGTTCCTCACCCGCCACCATCCTCCGTCCAAGACGGCGCACCTGCAGAAGCTAATCACCGACTTTGCTCAGGATGAAGATGAGACCATTCGGGATGCTTGGGAGAGATACCCCAATCTTTTCCTCAAGTGTCCCAACCATGGTTTTACCGTCACCTTCAAGGTGGGCACCTTCTACCATGCCCTCTCCACGGAAGACAAGCAGCTGATTGACTCAGTTTGCGGCGAGAATATGCTCACCAAGACACTGTTACAGCTGAATCAACTTTTTGAAGAGATGGCAGAGCAGGGCTATGATTGGGGAACTGCGAGGCGATCAAGACGAGAACCAGGGCGGGGTGTGCTTGATATAGCCGATGCAAGATCAATGGGGTTCCAGCCGATGCAAACCAGCTGAGGTACTTCCCATTTACTTTGGAGGGGCAAGCCAAGGAGTGGCTGGACAATCGAACTCCAGGCTCGATCACCATGTTCGCCAACTTGGCGGACAAGTTTCTCACCCGCCACCATCCTCCGTCCAAGACGGCGCACCTGCAGAAGCGAATCACCCACTTTGCTCAGGATGAAGATGAGACCATTCGGGATGCTTGGGAGAGATACCCCAATCTTTTCCTCAAGTGTCCCAACCATGGTTTTACCGACACCTTCAAGGTGGGTACCTTCTACCATGCCCTCTTCCCGGAAGACAAGCAGCTGATTGACTCAGTTTGCGGCGAGAATATGCTCACCAAGACACTGCCACAGCTGAATCAAAATTTTGAAGAGATGACAGAGCAGGGCTATGATTGGGGAACTGCGAGGCGATCAAGACGAGCACCAGGGCGGGGTGTGCATGCTGTAGCCGATGCAAGATCAATGGGGTTCCAGCCGATGCAAACCAGCTGAGGTACTTCCCATTTATTTTGGACTGGCAAGCCAAGGAGTGGCTGGATAAGCGAACTCCAGGCTCGATCACCATGTTCGCCAACTTGGCGGACAAGTTTCTCACCCGCCACCATCCTCCGTCCAAGACGGCGCACCTGCAGAAGCTAATCACCCACTTTGCTGAGGATGAAGATGAGACCATTCGGGATGCTTGGGAGAGATACCCCAATCTTTTCCTCAAGTGTCCCAACCATGGTTTTACCGACACCTTCAAGGTGGGCACCTTCTACCATGCCCTCTTCCCTGAAGACATGCAGCTGATTGACTCAGTTTGCGGCGAGAATATGCTCACCAAGACACTACAACAACTGAATCAACTTTTTGAAGAGATGGCAGGGCAGGGCTATGATTGGGGAACAACGAGGCGATCAAGTCGAGCACCAGGGCGGGGTTTTCATGTTGTAGCCGATGCAAGATCAATGGGGTTCCAGCCGATGCAAACCAGGTGAGGTACTTCCCATTTACTTTGGAGGGGCAAGCCAAGGAGTGGCAGGACAATCAAACTCCAGGCTCGATCACCATGTTCGCCAACCTGGCGGACAAGTTCCTCACCCGCCACCATCCTCCGTCCAAGACTGCGCACCTGCAGGAGCTAATCGCCCACTTTGCTCCGGATGAAGATGAGACCATTCGGGATGCTTGGGAGAGATACCCCAATCTTTTCCTCAAGTGTCCCAACCATGGTTTTACCGACACCTTCAAGGTGGGCACCTTCTACCATGCCCTCTTCCCGGAAGACAAGCAGCTGATTGACTCAGTTTGCATCGAGAATATGCTCACCAAGACACTGCCACAGCTGAATCAACTTTTTGAAGAGATGGCAGAGCAGGGCTATGATTGGGGAACTGCGAGGCAATCAATACGTGCACCAGCGCGGGGTGTGCATGCTGTAGCCGATGCAAGATCAATGGGGTTCCAGCCGATGCAAACCAGCTAAGGTACTTCCCATTTACTTTGGAGGGGCAAGCCAAGGAGTGGCTGGACAATCGAACTCCAGGCTCGATCACCATGTTCGCCAACCTAACGGACAAGTTCCTCACCCGCCACCATCCTCCGTCCAAGACGGCGCACCTGCAGAAGCTAATCGCCCACTTTGCTCAGGATGAAGATGAGACCATTCGGGATGCTTGGGAGAGATACACCAATCTTTTCCTCAAGTGTCCCAACCATGGTTTTACCGACACCTTCAAGGTGGGCACCTTCTACCATGCCCTCTTCCCGGAAGACAAGCAGCTGATTGACTCAGTTTGCGGCGAGAATATGCTCACCAAGACACTGGCACAGCTGAATCAACTTTTTGAAGAGATGGCAGGGCAGGGCTATGATTGGGGAACTGCGAGGCGATCAAGACGAGCACCAGGGCGGGGTGTGCATGTTTTAGCCGATGCAAGATCAATGGGGTTCCAGCCGAGCAAACCAGGTGAGGTACTTCCCATTTTCTTTGGAGGGGCAAGCCAAGGAGTTGCTAGATAATCGAACTCCAGGCACGATCACCATGTTCGCCAACCTGGCGGACAAGTTCCTCATCCGCCACCATCCTCCATCCAAGACGGCGGACCTGCAGAAGCTAAGCACCCACATTACTCAGGATGAAGATGAGACCATTAGGGAGGCTTGGGAGAGATACCCCAATCTTTTCCTCAAGTGTCCCAACCATGGTTTTACCGACACCTTCAAGGTGGGCACCTTCTACCATGCCCTCTTCCCGGAAGACAAGCAGCTGATTGACTCAGTTTGCGGCGAGAATATGCTCACCATGACACTGCCACAGCTGAATCAACTTTTTGAAGAGTTGGCAGAGCAGGGCTATGATTCGGGAACTGCGAGGCAATCAAGACGAGCACCAGGGCGGGGTGTGCATGCTGTAGCCGATGCAAGATCAATGGGGTTCCAGCCGATGCAAACCAGCTGAGGTACTTCACATTTACTTTGGAGGGGCAAGCCAAGGAGTGGCTGGACAATTGAACTCCAGGCTCGATCACCATGTTGCCAACCTGGCGGACAAGTTCCTCACCCGCCACCATCCTCCGCTCAAGACGGCGGACCTGCTGAAGCTAATCACCCACTTTGCTCAGGATGAAGATGAGACCATTCGGGATGCTTGGGAGAGATACCCCAATCTTTTCCTCAAGTGTCCCAACCATGGTATTACCGACACCTTCAAGGAGGGCACCTTCTACCATGCCCTCTTCCCGGAAGACAAGCAGCTGATTGACTCAGTTTGCATCGAGAATATGCTCACCAAGACACTGCCACAGCTGAATCAACTTTTTGAAGAGATGGCAGAGCAGGGCTATGATTGGGGAACTGCGAGGCAATCAATACGTGCACCAGCGCGGGGTGTGCATGCTGTAGCCGATGCAAGATCAATGGGGTTCCAGCCGATGCAAACCAGCTAAGGTACTTCCCATTTACTTTGGAGGGGCAAGCCAAGGAGTGGCTGGACAATCGAACTCCAGGCTCGATCACCATGTTCGCCAACCTGACGGACAAGTTCCTCACCCGCCACCATCCTCCGTCCAAGACGGCGCACCTGCAGAAGCTAATCGCCCACTTTGCTCAGGATGGAGATGAGACCATTCGGGATGCTTGGGAGAGATACCCCAATCTTTTCCTCAAGTGTCCCAACCATGGTTTTACCGACACCTTCAAGGTGGGCACCTTCTACCATGCCCTCTTCCCGGAAGACAAGCAGCTGATTGACTCAGTTTGCGGCGAGAATATGCTCACCAAGACACTGGCACAGCTGAATCAACTTTTTGAAGAGATGGCAGGGCAGGGCTATGATTGGGGAACTGCGAGGCGATCAAGACGAGCACCAGGGCGGGGTGTGCATGTTTTAGCCGATGCAAGATCAATGGGGTTCCAGCCGAGCAAACCAGGTGAGGTACTTCCCATTTTCTTTGGAGGGGCAAGCCAAGGAGTTGCTAGATAATCGAACTCCAGGCACGATCACCATGTTCGCCAACCTGGCGGACAAGTTCCTCATCCGCCACCATCCTCCATCCAAGACGGCGGACCTGCAGAAGCTAAGCACCCACATTACTCAGGATGAAGATGAGACCATTCGGGATGCTTGGGAGAGATACCCCAATCTTTTCCTCAAGTGTCCCAACCATGGTTTTACCGACACCTTCAAGGTGGGCACCTTCTACCATGCCCTCTTCCCGGAAGACAAGCAGCTGATTGACTCAGTTTGCGGCGAGAATATGCTCACCATGACACTGCCACAGCTGAATCAACTTTTTGAAGAGTTGGCAGAGCAGGGCTATGATTCGGGAACTGCGAGGCAATCAAGACGAGCACCAGGGCGGGGTGTGCATGCTGTAGCCGATGCAAGATCAATGGGGTTCCAGCCGATGCAAACCAGCTGAGGTACTTCACATTTACTTTGGAGGGGCAAGCCAAGGAGTGGCTGGACAATTGAACTCCAGGCTCGATCACCATGTTGCCAACCTGGCGGACAAGTTCCTCACCCGCCACCATCCTCCGTCCAAGACGGCGGACCTGCTGAAGCTAATCACCCACTTTGCTCAGGATGAAGATGAGACCATTCGGGATGCTTGGGAGAGATACCCCAATCTTTTCCTCAAGTGTCCCAACCATGGTATTACCGACACCTTCAAGGAGGGCACCTTCTACCATGCCCTCTTCTCGGAAGACAAACATTTGATTGACTCAATTTGCGGCAAGAATATGCTCACAAAGACATTGCCACAGCTGAATCAACTTTTTGAAGAGATGGCAGAGCAGGGCTATGATTCGGGAACTGCGAGGCGATCAAGACGAGCACCAGTGCGGGGTGTTTCTGCTGTAGTCGATGCAAGATCAATGGGGTTCTAGGCGATGCTAACCAGCTGAGGTACTTCCCATTTACTTTGGTGGGGCAAGCCAAGGAGTGGCTGGACAATCGAACTCCAGGCTCGATCACCATGTTCGTCAACCTGGAGAACAAGTTCCTCACCCACCATCATCCTCCGTCAAAGACGGTGCACCTGTAGAAGCTAATCACCCACTTTGCTCAGGATGAAGATGCGACCATTCGGAATGCTTAGGAGAGATACCCCAATTTTTTCCTCAAGTGTCCCAACCATGGTTTTTCCGACACCTTCAAGGAGGGCACCTTCTACCATGCCCTCTTCCTGGAAGACAAGCAGCTGATTGACTCAGTTTCCGGCGAGAATATGCTCACCAAGACACTGCCACAGCTGAATCAACTTTTTGAAGTGATGGCAGAGCAGGGTTAAGATTGGGGAACTGCGAGGTGATCTAGACGAGCACCATGGCGGGGTGTGCATGCTGTAGCCGATGCAAGATCAATGGGGTTCCAGCTGATGCAAACCAGCTGAGGTACTTCCCATTTACGTTGGACGGGCAAGCCAACGAGTGGATGGACAATCGTACTCCAGGCTCGATCACCATGTTGACTCAATCCTACTGTCACTCTAGAAAATGGCCAAGTGCAACCACTTCCTAAAGCGTAGTATAGCGGGTTTGGGTTTTATTGTCAACCCGGGTCCTAGATGTGATGACTACTCGGTGAATTCTCGTTATTTAGCGGTGAACTTTTAGTGCAACTCAAGCAAACAAAAACACAAAGCAAGTAAACGGTTGTTGTCAAGTCAAAAGAGGTCACCCGGATATGGATCCCCCTAGACTGCAGTTAAGTCGGATTGCAATTTACCAAGTTCAGTTTTCATGAAAATTATACTGCGGAAGGTTCTCAATTAGCCTGAAGTCTCGACTAAAGGTCTCCAGACCCTCTCAATCTGAGTCTCTAGCGGGCGACTAACCTCCACCGGAGTAAACAAATCTAGGGTT
Source organism: Linum tenue (assembly GCA_946122785.1). NCBI lineage: Eukaryota > Viridiplantae > Streptophyta > Magnoliopsida > Malpighiales > Linaceae > Linum > Linum tenue. Next base: position 25,273,963 of record CAMGYJ010000004.1, on the reverse strand, counting down.
CTCCATACCCAGATGAATGGGGAAACTACTCCATAGAGAAAGAAGCAAAAGCAGATTCAGACGCGGAAATCATACTATGAAGATGGATTTCTGCTCCTGGACGTTTAATCGCACTTCTCCAAGCTCAAACCGGGCTCCAATGGTGTTGAAGATCGATCTATGCTTTCTCTCTCTAGGTATCGCTTTCTCTCTCAAAAATTCGGAACCCTTCAATGTTGGCCTTCTTTCTCCTTAAATTGACTGCCTGGTCGCGATACCCGATCGAAATACCCGGTCGGGTATTTTGGGTTTCGACCGGGTATTATCGCCGCGCACCGTTTCTCTTAAGGGAAGAATCCCCGGTCACTCGCCATAATCCCCGACCGGGGATTTTGCTGTTTTGCCCGGGCCCCTCTCTGCTTCTCGGGCGCCCAAAAGTGATGAATACCCGGTCGGGTATTTGGCCACCTGACCGGGTATTTTCCTCCTTCAGCCCACTTTGTCCCAACTTCGCTCCTTTCGACCCAGAACTCGTTTCTCCGCCTCGATTCCAACGCCGGATCCTGAAATACGACATAAACACACAACCTAGCGTGAAATCGGCTTAAAACACGAGATTCCTCATCACAAACGGCTTCAGAATAGGGGTGAAACCTAACTCAAACCAATGCAGCTCTCCAGACCTCTATAGCAACAAACAACCTCGATCGTAGGTAGAGGACTTCCTAGATCATTTAGCAACTTACGAGGTCAACCGACGCACAAGTCATCTCATAGCTTCTTCGGCGAGAACGCTAGTCTCGAATCGGCATCATGGCAAATAGTGAACAGAGGACAAATGAATCGTGGATGAAGAAACTCTCACAAACAAAAGATCATGGACTCACATTAATTCAAGGTGCTCGATTTTCTTTGTGAACATGGTTGGAACCCTTTTCTTTCTTCTTTTTGCTTGTTTTTCTGTTTTTTTTTTTCAAGGGTTCCAACCTGTTTCTGCGGAAAACGGGGGCTCCCACCTAGCAAAGGTTTTGCGGGAGCCCGGCTCTTACCGGCCATGCCAGGAGCGGGTGTCTCGAGCCTCGTGCGGGGGAAAGACATGTAAGGGGGCTGGAGGTAGTAGGTGGAAATTGGGAACGGATTCCCGTCTCCCCTTACACACTTTCGCCCTATTCGCACGGGAGACGTTATCTTAAAGCACATTTTCGAGCACCTGTTATTTTCAAAACATGATACAAGAGTCCATGACAGGCAGAGAGTCCACAACACCACACAATTCAAGGGTCCTAAGATCACTAATTCACTCAATCAACCAACACAATATGAAGAAAAAATGAGACTTCTTAAATGCATCAACATCCTCCATAGTGCTACACTACCTCCCTAGGTTGCAAATCACTACAGAGACTGTCAATTCAAAGTATACTGAGCAGGCAATTGCAGGGAACACGTACTTGGAGCCCTCAAATTTAAAAATTTGGACAGTGGACTAGGCTCCAAGCACACAAACAGAGCTAATGCAGTCAAAAGAGAAACATCCCCCCCACACTTAAGATCGACATTGCCCTCAATGGAGAAGAGGGAAGGAAAGCGGAACGATGTTACCGGTGTGCATAGACTGCAGGTTACAGGAAATGGACCAGTCGGCATGGGACGGACTGGAGAGAGGACCAGTCGGGAACACAGGCAGAGCTAAAAGAGACCAAAAAGCTCAAACACATACGTTAGGTCCAACGGTCAGCCCAATAGTACAACATCCAAAATGAAAAGAAAAATAAACAAAAACCGACACAAAACAGACAGTTTGCATGCTGACACAGATAAAAACTCTCAAAACATGCCCCTAGGGCCCTCCGAGACCGGAGAAATCAATCTGATCCATAAGGTCGTCGACGCCATCATCCGGTGGCTGCCATGGCGGGGAATGCTCCCACCGGGTGGTCCAGTGGTGCTCCTCTGGAGGGTGGCAAGCCTGGAGCAGATGCTCGGAATACTCCATCAGACGGCGGCCTCGATCTCTCTCCCGCTCGATGAGAGCAGTAGTGACTCCCATGTGGGTCTCCAATCGGCCAAGGCGCTCATCAACGCCCGTCATCCTGGACCGGTGCTCGGCCTGGTGGGCCAAGTACTGCTGGTAAAACTGGACCTGATGGTCCATGAGCTGCTGGTTCTGAAGACCGAGCTGCTGGAACTGGAGCCCCATCTGCTGGAACTGCTCCGTGAAGAAGTCCATCGACGGACCAGAAGGACCAGAGGAGGGCTCACCTCGCACTGGTCTCCGTCGAGGCTGAAGGTCCCCAGGGGGGAGAGCGAGGGCTCCGGCTCATCAGCATCCATAGCGCCGTCATCATCATCATCAGCATCCTCATCGACCTCCTCTCCGGAATAGTCATCATCCTCCTCGTCCTCATCAAGATCCACAACCTCCTCAGGGGGCATAGAAAGCCCATCCACCCAGGTGCGGATGTCGTCAGTGGCCAGGAGGCGTGCACTGTGGAGCACGTCCCGGCTGAGGGGTGCGGAGCCGCCCTGCTCGGTCGCATCATGAAGCCCCTCGAAGCTGATCCCGAAGTGGCGGGCCAACCGGGTGATCAGAGGACCACAGAAGAGGTGGGTGGGATTCCCGCGGACGCGGGAGAATGTGGTGGCCACGAAAGATCCCAAGTGGAGCATGTCCTCCGGATCCCCCATACAGGACATGGCGTACAAGACCCGCTTCGGAACCTTATGCGAGCCGGTGGCGTTGGGGACGATGGAGCGGGTAATCAGCAGGTTCAGAATGTGCCACTCCGGCCTGAGGGTGCTGACGTAGGTCTGGCCAGCCACGAAGAAGTCATCCCGATAGGCGACCATGACGACCTCTCTGTAGAAATGATCCTGGTGCCAGTCGGGCGGGTTCGGCAGCTCGACCGTGTGGCCATCGAACGGGTGGTACTCGATCCCCAATGCTGAGGCCAACCCGTCAATGGTCAGCTGTCGGGGGCGGCCACCCAACCGGAACTGCACTGCATGGGCGTCCCGAGGCTTCTTCTTGTCGTACTCGAACGTGGTGTAGAACTCCCACATTAGCTCCGTGTACGTGGGCTCGTCGATGGCAAGCAGTGTCCGCCAATCGGGGTGACTGATGGCGGTGCTGAGCTCCTGCAAGCAGTGGAGCTGCTCGAACACTGCCCACTCGAGGTGGTAGTGTTTCTCCAGTTTCCCCTGGATCACCTTGCGGAACTGGTCCGCGTACTCCCGGTGCAGGCTCAAGCCCTGCACAAACGCATGATCGACGGACATGATCCTGCACAAACAACAAACCAAAAGTGGAGCCAAGAAAATATTTTGTCAGGACCAACGGCATGGGGTCAGCACTTCCCCCACACTCAAGCTCACCTAGGCTAACAATGTAAGCACAACCGGTTGAATTGCAATCAACTCAACCGGAATTCAAGGCAGGATCGCAGAATAAACCACAATAAGCACACGGACAGCACGTCTACCACATATACATCCATGCAAGCTCAAGTCATCCCTCACCCTACTCTAAATCAGGCAGGCAAACACAGTTCTCGCTCCTAGAATCTACAGTCCGATTTTCCATAAACTAGTAATGAACAGGAAACACACCTGGAAACACAAGGAGGATCGTAGCTAGGACGCGAAGGAAGGGTGAGGGACGCGAGGGGAGCGGAAAAAAAACGCCCGGGAGACTCGCCGAAAAATGTCCGGCGACGGCGGCGGCGGCCAAAGAGGAGAGAGGGGAGAGGATTTGAGAGTAGAGAGAGGAGAAAGTTGGAAAAAATGAGGGTAGAGAGAGAAATGGCCGGGGGTTTCCTTTAAATAGGAAAAATACCCGGTCGGGACTCAGAAATACCCGGTCGGGTATTTGGGAGTCCTCGACCGGGTTTGCCAAATGCTGCGTTTCAAGTGGAAGATTACACCCGGCCTCGAGTCAAAAATACCCGGTCGGGTATTTTTGAATCAAGGTCGGGTATTATCTTTAAACACGGCGTTCAGAGTCGGGGGAATACCCGGCCGCGAACCAAAAATACCCGGTCGGGTATTTTTTGGGACGGGGTCGGGTATTTCACCTTTTTCCCCTCGAGAACCAGAGGGGGCCCCGGGCGTGAGCCAAAAATACCCGGTCGGGTATTTCACCTTTTTCCCCTCGAGAACCAGAGGGGGCCCCGGGCGTGAGCCAAAAATACCCGGTCGGGTATTTTGGCCCACGACTGGGTATTTCCCCCTTTTCAGCGAAAAAGTCATTTTTTTCCCAAACTCAACCTCTCCTGCACGAAAACACCAAATCGAGGCGTCAACGACGACCGAACTTCAATACAGACATGCAACTGACTCGACACGACACAAAAAACGCAGAAAAAAGGGAAAAGAAAATGCAAACCGTGGTGGGGTTGCCTTCCCACAAGCGCTTCTTTACCGTCTTTTAGCTGGACGCCCATGGCGGAACTAAGGGTCCGCGAATTCCACCACCAACTCCGCACGTTCGACCTCGCCTCCCAGGTAGAGTTTGAGACGATGGCCATTCACTTTAAACGGCTCAGTCTGCGGGTTGGCAATTTCGATAGTGCCATACGGGAACACCTGGGTTACCGTGAATGGTCCAGACCACCGGGAACGGAGTTTTCCGGGAAAGAGCTTCAGGCGAGAGTTATAGAGGAGAACTCGATCACCAACCTGGAACTCTTTCGGACCCCGCAGCCGGGCATCGTGTAGGCGCTTAGTGCGCTCCTTGTACAGCCGGGTGTTCTCATAGGCGTGGTAACGCCACTCTTCCAGCTCCAACATCTGCATTTTTCGCTCAATACCTGCAACACGAACATCCAAGTTGAGCAGCTTAAGGGCCCAGAAGGCCTTGTGCTCTAGCTCCACGGGCAAATGGCATGTCTTTCCATAGACAAGCCGGTACGGTGAAGTACCAATGGGCGTCTTGTAGGCAGTGCGATATGCCCACAGAGCATCATCGAGCTTGGTGGACCAATCTTTGCGGGACTGATCCACCGTTTTCTCCAGGATCCGCTTGAGCTCCCAGTTCGTCAGTTCGGCCTGGCCACTGGTCTCGGGATGATAGGCCACGGACACCTTGTGAGTCACACCATAGCGAGACAGTAGTTTATCAAATTGGCCCTGGAAATGGGTGCCTCTATCGCTTATGATGGCTCTAGGTGTCCCGAACCGGGAGAATAGCTGTTTCAAAAAACCACAAACACGTCTAGCATCATTGGTGGGCAAAGCTTGCGCCTCAGTCCACCTAGAGACGTAGTCAACAGCAACCAGAATATAGGTGTTACCAAAAGATGGAGGGAAGGGGCCCATGAAGTTGATACCCCAGACATCAAAAATCTCACAGGTTATAAACACATTCTGGGGCATCTCATCACGGGCAGAGATGTTACCTGACCTCTGTCATCGGTCGCACCTGCGTGCGAAGGCGTCTGCATCCTTGAAGAGCGTGGGCCAGTAAAAGCCCGACTGGAGCACCTTCCTCGCCGTGCGGTTTCCTCCGTGATGACCGCCAGTAGGTCCCTCATGACAGTGAGATAGAATGCCCTCCATCTCACTCTCCATAACACAACGACGGATGATCCCGCCGGCTCCGATCCGAAAAAGATGTGGGTTATCCCAGAAGTAGTACTTCAGATCGGAGAAAAACTTCCTCTTGGCGTGAGTTGCCATCCCCTTGGGCAGCTGCTGGCCCACCAAATAGTTCGCAAAATCAGAGTACCAGGGGGTGACACTCTCCACCAAGCACATCATCATCAACCTCTCATCTGGGAAGGAGTCATCAATCTCCTCCACGAGGTTGTCCGCAGGAGGTGCGTCCAACCGGGAGAGGTGATCAGCTGCAACATTTTCTGCGCCCTTCTTGTCCCGGATCTCAATATCAAACTCCTGCAGCAGTAAGATCCATCGTATGAGCCGAGGCTTGGCATCGGCCTTGCTCATCAGGTATCTAATCGCGGAGTGATCTGTGTACACGGTCACATGGGACAAGACCAGATAGGGGCGAAACTTATCGAAGGCAAACACCACTGCAAGTAGCTCCTTCTCTGTGGTGGTGTAGTTCTCCTGGGCATCATTCAGAGTCTTCGAGGCGTAGTAGATAGGTCGGAAGTGGTGATCTCGCCTCTGCCCCAGAACAGCTCCAACAGCAAAGTCACTGGCGTCGCACATCAGCTCAAATGGTAGGGACCAGTCAGGAACAACCATGATAGGAGCCTGGGTGAGCTTCTCCTTCAAGGTGGTGAACGCCGCTGTGCAAGCATCAGTGAACTGGAAGGGGGCATCCTTCTCCAGAAGCTTAGTTAGGGGCAGGGCGATCTTCGAGAAGTCCTTGATGAACCGCCTATAGAAACCTGCATGGCCAAGAAAACTCCGGATCCCTTTTACAGATGTAGGAGGAGGCAGCTTGCTGATAGTCTCGATCTTTGCTCTGTCGACCTCGATCCCCATCTTGGAGATCTTGTGCCCAAGAACTATGCCTTCTCGAACCATGAAGTGACACTTCTCCCAACTCAGTGCCAGGTTCGTTTCTTCACACCGTTTAAGAACAAGTTCCAGGTTATGGAGACAGTGAGAAAAGGAGTCTCCATAAACCGAGAAATCGTCCATAAACACCTCCATGATCTCGCCGACCAGACGGTCAAAGATGGCGAGCATGCATCGCTGAAAGGTGGCGGGGGCGTTGCATAGCCCGAATGGAATCCTCCGGTAAGCAAATGTGCCGAAGGGGCAGGTGAAAGTGGTCTTCGCCTGGTCCTCCGGTACAATAGGGATCTGAAAGTACCCGGACATCCCATCCAAGAAGCAGTAGAACTCGTGCCCTGCCAATCTCTCCAGCATCTGATCAATGAACGGCAACGGGAAATGGTCCTTCCGAGTAGCGTTGTTGAGACGCCTATAGTCGATGCAAACACGGTACCCAGTCACCGTGCGCATCGGGATGAGCTCGTTCTTCTCGTTAGGCACCACGGTCATCCCACCCTTTTTGGGCACCACCTGGGTGGGACTGACCCACTCGCTGTCAGAAATGGCTAAGATGATCCCCGCGTCCATCAACTTCACGATCTCTGCCCGAACCACCGCCTCCAGATTCGGCGTCAATCTCCTCTGCGGCTGCCTCACTGGCCGCATCTCATCCTCCAACAGTATCCGGTGTGAGCAAAAGGAGGGGCTGATTCCCCGGATATCTGTGATCTTCCATGCCAAAGCTCGCTCGTACTGCTTCAGCAAGGCCACCAGTCTGGTCTTCTGCTCGGGTGTGAGGGTCGAGCTGATGATGACTGGCAGCTTATTCCCCTCCCAGAGAAATGCATACTCCAAATGAGGAGGGAGGGGCTTAAGCTCCAGCTCTGGTGGTTCCTCCAAGGAGGTGGTGATGCGGGTGGAGGATGAGATCGGTTTAAACAGCCTGTCACCCTCCAAGAAGGGGCCACTCTCCAATGCGGCCAACTGCTCCGCCAGCTGCGGCTCCTGCAATGCGTGCTCACCTAGCAAAATACAACGCTCAAGAGCATCATCAGTACCCGCACTCGTGATGGCGAGTGCGTTCTCAAAATCGGTAAGCACATCACAGTAGTCTATGTCATCATGCAAATGAGAATGTTTCCCATTGTCAGACACAGAAAAAGTAGCCTGTTCATCACCAGCACGCAGAATCAATTTACCACTATGCACATCAATAAGCGCCTTGGCGGTGGCGAGAAATGGTCTACCCAAAATCAAAGGCACATCCACATCCTCATTTATATCCAAAATAACAAAATCAACAGGATATGTGAATGCACCAACATTAACAAGCAAGTCCTCAATGATACCCCTAGGATGCACGATAGAACGATCAGCTAACTGAATGCTCATCCTAGTAGCTCTAGGTTCACCTAGGTCTAGCTTCTTAAACAATTTATAGGGCATGACGTTAATGCTAGCGCCTAGGTCCGCCAAGGACTTTCCTACATGCATGCTGCCAATAACAAGAGGGATAGTGAAACTCCCTGGGTCTTTGCGCTTTTCGGGCAGCTTGTTCTGCAGGATAGCAGAACACTCCTCGCTGAGCATCACTGTCGAAAGATCCCCAAGTTTCTTCTTGTTGGTGAGGAGGTCTTTCATGAACTGGGCATACTTGGGCATCTTCGACAGTGCCTCCACGAACGGCATGCTGATGTTAACCTGCTTCAACATTGCCATGAACTTGGCAAACTCTGTCTCCAGCTTGTCTTTATGAAGTCGAGTGGGGAAGGGCAGCTGGGGTGTATGCTCATTAACCACAGGTTGCGGCTTTGGAGCAGGTGCTGTGCTGCCTTCCCCCACCTCTGCAGTATCAGCTGGAGGTGTTGAAGCAGGTAGTGGGTCGTCTCGCCTGGGCTGGGCAGGAGCAGCAGAAGTAGTCTTGCCACTCCTGGTGGTGATGGCGTGTGCGGTCTCATGCGGGTCCCGTGGATTGGGGATGGTGGTGGCAGGCAGAGTCCCCGGTGCCCTGGTAGTGTTCTGGCGAGCTAGGCTCCCAATCTGATTCTGTAGATCTTGCAGAATGGCACCTTGGTTCCTCTGGCTTGCCTCCAGTGAGGCTATGTTCTGATCCATCCTCGTGAAGTTCGCCTGACGGGTGGTCATGAAAGCCTGCAAAATATTCTTCAGATCAGATATCTGAGGATCTGGAGCTGCGACTGCGGGAGGCTGAGCAAACTGGCGCTGGGGCTGCTGGAATGGCTGCCCCTGCCTAGGCTGGTAGGGCTGCTGCTGTGGTGGTGGCCCCTGCCTAGCCTGGAAGGGCTGCCTCTGCTGAAAGCCACCTGCTGGTGCTGGGAAACCAGGTGGTTTGTTGGTGTTGCTGCTCCAGGCAAAGTTGGGATGCTGGCGCCATCCCTCATTATAGGTACTGCTGTATGGATCCAGGCGCCGAGCATTTGCTATGAATTCCAACTGCTCTTGGGGAGTAGAAGACTCCCTCATAGACTGACAATCCTCCACCAGGTGATTCGGGCTCTCACACCACTAACACTGAGCTACTGGAGGCGTAGCTGCACCTCGGCCCGGAAGGAGACTGTTAGGCTGCTTCAATGTCTGCACCGACTCAGCCACCTGCTGCTCTAACCCGGACCTGGCCTCCATAGCATGCACACCCCGGTCCCGGGAGTTCCTGCCTCTGTTGTTCTGCCCCAGGAGTGGTCTCGGGCAGCCAAGGTACTGATCATCTGGTTCAGCTCGGGTGGAGTCTTGGTAAGGATATCCCCTCCTGGGCACAGAGACTCAATCACCCTCTGGCTGTCTGGAGTGAGGGCACTGTAGAAGTTCCCTACTGTGAAAGCATCGCTGAAGCCATGATGGGGACACTGCCAGAAGTATCCCATGTACCGCTCCCATGCATCACGAAGTGACTCATCTGGCTCTTGGCGGAAGTGAGTGATCTCCCGCTGAATCTCCGTGGTCTTCGATGCCGGATAATACCGGTGCACGAACTTGTCAGCCAGATCGTCCCAAGAGGTGATGGACAATGGGGGCTGGGTCTCCAACCACCTCTTAGCATTCCCCGCCAGAGAATGGGGGAAGAGGTGAAGGCGGATTGCGTCATCCGGGACATCGTTCAGCTTGAACCCGTTTGTCAGCTGCAGAAAACGGGAAAGATGTACCCGGGCTTCCTCGTCCTTCAAGCCATGGAACTGGATAGAGGATGTGATGAGTTGAATCCAGCATGGCTTGATCTCGAAGTTATTTGCAGGAATGGGCGGATAGAGGATGACCGGGCGGATGTCAGAAATCCGTGGAGTATAGTAATACTCCAAGGTGGGACCCGGTGGTGGTGGATGATGATGGCCAGCTCCCTGGGGGTTTGGGTCGTTCCCCAGGATCTGGTTCTGAGGAGGTGGGTTCTGATCGCCTTCCATCTCGTACTCGTCCTCGGAGTCGCTGCTCAATTGGCCGTCTTTGCGCTCCACCGTAGCCAGTCTAGCTCGCTGTTGTTTCCGAAGTTGTTTGCAGGTGCGCTCAATCTCAGGATTCAACGGCAGTAAACCTCCCGACTGGCTACGGGTCATGCACTATCTGCACACAATCAAGCAATGCAAACCCGAGAAGGCACAAGTGGGAGAAACAAACAACCAATGCGAAAATGAAAATGCTAAAGTAACAGAAATCACTTTTCTTCAACAACCTAGCCGTCCCCGGCAACGGCGCCAAAAACTTGACTCACTCCTACTGTCACTCTAGAAAATGGCCAAGTGCAACCACTTCCTAAAGCGTAGTATAGCGGGTTTGGGTTTTATTGTCAACCCGGGTCCTCGTTGTGATGACTACTCGGTGAATTCTCGTTATTTAGAGGTGAACTTTTAGTGCAACTCAAGCAAACAAAAACACAAAGCAAGTAAACGGTTGTTGTCAAGTCAAAAGAGGTCACCCGGATATGGATCTCCCTAGAGTGCAGTTAAGTCGGATTGCAATTTACCAAGTTCAGTTTTCATGAAAATTATACTGCGGAAGGTTCTCAATTAGCCTGAAGTCTCGACTAAAGGTCTCCAGACCCTCTCAATATGAGTCTCTAGCGGGCGACTAACCTCCACCGGAGTAAACAGATTGAGGCCCTAACGAACCAAACCTCCACTACCGAATTGAATTCGGTACAGAATAGCGAATTGGCTCCTCGCCTAAAGTCACCAATTCGCCACCTTCGATTAAGGGTACTCTATCAACCTAGGCAGATATTCTCATTCTAGGTCAAAGCAGAAACAACAGGAATTTGATCAGGATTCAAGTCATTCAATCATTCAAACCTCAATCGAATATAATCAATTCACAAACTCTGTACTTGGGTTCATACAATCAGACCTAGCATACAAATCTAGGGTTCTCCATACCCAGATGAATGGGGAAACTACTCCATAGAGAAAGAAGCAAAAGCAGATTCAGACGCGGAAATCATACTGTGAAGATGGATTTCTGCTCCTGGACGTTTAATCGCACTTCTCCAAGCTCAAACCGGGCTCCAATGGTGTGAAGATCGATCTATGGCGCTTGGGAACTCTGGTTCGTCGCTTTCTCTCTTTAGGTATCGCTTTCTCTCTCAAAAACTCGGAACCCTTCAATGTTGGCCTTCTTTCTCCTTAAATTGACTGCCAGGTCGCGATACCCGGTCGAAATACCCGGTCGGGTATTTTGGGTTTCGACCAGGTATTATCGCCGCGCACCGTTTCGCTTAAGGGAAGAATCCCCGGTCACTCGCCATAATCCCCGACCGGGGATTTTGCTGTTTTGCCCGGGCCCCTCTCTGCTTCTCGGGCGCCCAAAAGTGATGAATACCCGGTCGGGTATTTGGCCACCTGACCGGGTATTTTCCTCCTTCAGCCCACTTTGTCCCAACTTCGCTCCTTTCGACCCAGAACTCGTTTCTCCGCCTCGATTCCAACGCCGGGACCTGAAATATGACATAAACACACAACCTAGCATGAAATCGGCTTAAAACACGAGATTCCTCATCACAAACGGCTTCAGAATAGGGGTGAAAACATGTATAATTATCGGTCTATCACCTGTTCGCCAACCTGGAGGACAAGTTCCTCACCTGCCACCATCCTTTGTCCAAGACGGCGCACCTGCAGAAGCTAATCACCCACTTTGTTCAGGATGAAGATGAGACCATTCGGGATGCTTGGGAGAGATACCCCAATCTTTTCCTCAAGTGTCCCAACCATGGTTTTACCGACACCTTCAAGGTGGGCACCTTCTACCATGCCCTCTTCCCGGAAGACAAGCAGCTGATTGACTCATTTTGCGGCGAGAATATGCTCACCAAGACACTACCACAACTGAATCAACTTTTTGAAGAGATGGCAGATCAGGGCTATGATTGGGGAACTGCGAGGTGATCAAGACGAACACCAGGGCGGGGTGTGCATGCTGTAGCCACCCAGTCGTCTGGTTTGGTGCAGGTGGTATCGAAACTGGTTTCAGCCATCGATCGCTGTGGAATGATTTCAGGGACTGGACAGCAGCAGGCAATGCATTTCCAATGGTGCGAGAGCAGCCATCACACTGTGGAAGACTGACAGGCGATGAGGGATTCGGCTACACCCCAAGAGCAGGTGAACTTAATCAACAATGTTAGGCGCAATGACCCCTACAATAACACTTACAACGAGGGGTGGCGCCAGCATCCCAACTTCTCCTGGGTTGGGGCCAATCCTAAACCACCAGTCTCCTACCAGCTCTGGTAGGGGCAATTCCAGCAACGGCAGCAGTCTCTCTACCAGCCCATGCAGGGGCATGCTGCTCAACCACCGCCGCGACCCTTAAAACAGCCAGGTGCAGCCCCTGCAACCCCAGTGCAGAATGATCCGATAGCTGAACTGCGGGACTTGGTGGGTTCTCTTGCCAGTTCCAGTGCTCATAAATTCTACACTATCGAGCAGTTCATGGAAAAGGCCCCGGGTAAATTCCTGGTTCTTGAAGCTGGCCAGAGGAACACACAGGCTGTCTTGTAGGATATCCAAACCCAGCTGGGGAGTGTGGCTCAAGCAGTGGGGCATTGGGCTCCGGGTACCTTGCCGGGTCATACTATTCCTAATCCGAAGGACCCGAATGCCCACTCTAATGCTATCACTACAAGGATCGGCAAAGTGATTGCAGACCCACCTGTCTTGGCCAAACAAGCGGGAGGGAGACATGCCTCGACATTTCCAGCTGTTGAAGAAGAAGCGGAGAAGGAGGTTGAGGTGCCTGCTCCTAAGCCTCAACCAGTAGTGAAGGGGTATGTCCCGCAACTCCCCTTCCCTACTCGGTTGCACAAAGACAGGCTAGAGGCAGAGTTAGGGAACTTCATGTCCATGCTTAGGAAGCTGAAAGTCCAAGTGCCCATCCTAGAGGCACTATCTCAAATGCCTAAGTATGCGAAGTTCCTAAAGGATCTTCTCTCAAAGAAGCAGAAGCTGAGCGAGCTGGCCATTGTGGAGCTCAGCGAGGAGTGCTCGGCCATTCTGCAGAACAAGCTCCCGCAGAAGCAGAAGGACCCAGGTAGTTTTACTATCCCATGCTCTATAGGTAAATTGCATGTAGAGAATTCCTTGGCGGATATAGGTGCTAGTATCAATGTTATGTCATATAAATTGTTCATGAAACTAGGCCTAGGTGAACCCAGTGCAACTAGGATGAGTATTCAATTAGCTGACCGATCTATAGTTCATCATAGTGGCATAGTGGAAGACCTTCTGGTTAAGGTTGGCAGATTCCTTTATCCTGTGAATTTTGTTGTCTTGGACATAATGAAGACACAGAAGTGCCCCTTATACTAGGAAGGCCTTTCCTGGCCACCACCAAGGCTCTCATATATGTACATGATGGGACCTTAGTCTTGAGGGATGGCGAGGAGCGAATAACATTTTGCATTGCTAATACTCTCCCTGCTTCATCGCCTTTGCATGCTGTCTCTCACTAGGAGCACGAGTCTGTCGTGTATCCTTCTGTGCTTCCCATTTTGCAGGATCCCCCTCGCATATCTTCGCCGCCACTCCCGTCCACTCCGTTACCAAAAGAAAAGACCAAGGAGGAGTGGCGGTCGAAACTGCAGGTAGCTAAGCCTGCTCACAAGAAAGCCGGAGACCACTATGAGCTAGTCTCGCCTCTTGAGACTCGGCCGCCTTGGCCATCCGAGTATTCACTCGCTTGCATCCTGCCGGATGGCCAGGTCGAGTTGACGAGTGCTGGTGGTCACACCCGTTGTGTGCATGACCACCATTTGAAGTTGTACCTCATGAGCGATGTGGATCTGCTTATGGAGGCACCTGTTCCTTCACCTCTCTAAGCATCCAGCTAAAAGACGGTAAAGAAGCTCTTGTGGGGAGGCAACCCCACCAAGGTTTGTTTTCCTTTCGTTTGTTTTTCGATTTGTCCACTTGGAACTATGGTTTCTATCACCCAGTGTGTTTTGTTGATGCTAGCCCCGCCGACTGGTCCACTTCCATTACCCCGGCAGTCTTTCCTTCCGGTAACATCATTCCCCTTATCTTTCCCTCTTCTCCATTGAGGGCAATGTTGAACGTAAGTGTGTGTGTGGGGGGGGGGGGTGCTTTGTATTGGTTGGAATCTTTATATGTGTGCTTGGAGCCTAGTCCGCTGTCCAAATCTCAAGATTTGAAGGCTCCAAATACTGATGTTTTCATGATCATACTGGCACTATGGATTTGATTGGTGAATCGAATGGCTTTCGAATTAATGCATGACAACTTGATTGTAACTAGGACAACCTATGATGATGACTGAGACGTGCAGTAGAGTTGTGTAGGGGTTCAGTTTTTCAACTGTTTGCTTACCAACTGTGACTTGGATTGATCACTTGCTCTTGACAGTCGTTTATGCATCTAGTTCAAGGAATCAGAATGTGAGATAGAGCATATAGGTAGCCATATGAGATTTGTGCCTGCTCGTTTCTTTCTTGTGCGATAGATCTCTCTTCCATGATGTATAGCATTCACGCTGTCACTAGCTGAGATGATGGAGGCATAGGTATAGCCCATGACCAAATTGACTGTCCTGGTGTGTCATACCCCCTAGTCAGCCCCTTTGAGCCGTGTACTTTCCTTTCTTTCGGTCTACAATGGAAAATCACACTTTTGCATCTCTTAGAAGGTTCCACAGAGTGGTTTTTGCATGTTCTCTGCTATTTCTCTTAAATATAATGTGAGGGTTGGAGGTAGTGCTTAAAAGTTGGGCATGTGATTGACAAATGTGCAGAGGTGGTGGTTCTCTCAAGAAATGAAAAAAAAAATGAATGAAAGCAAAAGAGAGCCACTACCAAAAAAAAAAAAATCTGAATCATGCTCATTAAGTAGTGTTTCTTAGCAGTCTGGCTTGGAAATACTAACATTATTGTGACCTACTTCGCTCTTGTGCTCTAGAGAATTTGAGTAATGCATAATGGCAGAAAGAAAGTTACTGGTTTGAGTGGCTGTGAATGTGCTGGGTTTGGAACTGTGGACCCTTTTGCTATGAATACTTCCACCACCTAAAAGGCTTTTTCCCCATGTCCAAGACCCTAACCAGTCGCTTGAACATGTGTCTAAGACCTCCGGATTAGTTAGTGGTGACATCCCTTGTGTGAACTCTAACATTTAGAGGCTGCCATCATGGTGAAGAGACGTTAGGATTTGAGAGAATAAGCATGCGCATTTTCTCGCATCAAATTGGAGGTTTGGGAACGAGTTCGGGGTTGATTGGACGAAAGTTAAACATTTGGCGAGAAGCTGAGGAATCCACACGGACAGACCTAGCAGCCACATGGCCGTGTGACGTGGCCGTGTGGAATCCCATTGCGCGGGCAAGGCCACACTGGCCGTATATTGGGTCCCTTGTGGCCGTGTGGAAATTCCAGGGAGCTCACACGGTCAGGCTAAGAATCCACACGGTCGTGAACTTCTGGCCGTGCAGCGTGCATGAAGCTCATTAGATGGAACGCCGCGTTTTGCCACTCACACGGGCAGACTGGCAAGACACACGGCCGTGTGGCCTGGCCGTGTGGTCGGGAAATTCTGGGTTTTAACCCAAGTTCGAGTTTAAGGAGAAAGTGCTCCTCTTCCTTCTACCCCCTATTTTACGCCATTGAGGGCAATGTGGAGCTTAAGTGTGTGGGCGGGGGGAGGGAGTAGTTTATTACTATGCTTGTGTGTGCGATGAATACTTGGGGCCTTGATATATGCCAAATTTTGAAAATTTTGAGGGCTCAAAGCGCTGCATGATCAAAATGGACGGTGGGTGGGTGAATCTCGTGCTTATTTGGCATCGATCTTGAATTGTTGCATGTAATCGAATGCATCCTATTATGATTACCGAGAATTCATTAGGGTTGTGAAAAATCATAGTTCTAATGTGTGCTTAAATGAATGGATGTCTTGAATTGGTTACATCTTGATTACAATTGCTATGCATTGATGTTTTTGAAATTGGAATAGATGATTGGCCGGCTAGGTAGCTATGTGAGCTTTGTGCAGATCATCTTTTTCATGTGTGATAGATCCCTATCGCCATAGTGTGTAACATTCACCATTGTCACTAGTGAGTATGATGGAGACATATGATTAGTCCACTCCCAAAAGTTGATTGTCCCAAAAAATTTTATCCCCTAGTCAACCTCTTTCAGCCGTGTGACTTTGGGGTCGTTCTAATGCTAAGAGCTCTGTGCTTGATTGAGCTTAATGATTATCGAAAGAACGACCCCCACCCATCCTTTCTTCGTGTCAAAGTTTGAGTCATAGTTGGGTCTTAGAGTTCTCTCTTGTGAGCTCCATTGAGGTCCTATGACTCGTCCAGAATATCACAATAAATTCCCACCTAAGGCCCAAGTATAAACCTTAGATGGGTGCTATATAGGGCAAGTATGTTTAAATATCAACCCGGGCCAACACATGTACCCCTACTTCTGTAGTTTTGAGCATTATCTAGCGAAATGGTTTTTGGTTGAAAACTATAAGATTTAAATCAAAACAAAGCAAAGGTAAATGGTTTGAAGCTCTAGATGAGGAGTATTACTCGGGTTTCGCTTCCCCCTAACTACTACCATGGCACGCGGACTCGAATGGGACGTTATGGGCAAGGCAATAATGAACCGCTACGAGGTGCAACTATGATCGAGGACCACACTCTCAATTGCCAAACCAAGGGATACATTATAGGCTACAAGAGTAGCACTCTTGGTTAAGGAAATTAAGGATTGACTAACCTTCTCCCTCAAACCGATGGTTGGACGACTTAATCATAATTAACCTAGTTGCTTAATTCAAGATATAGGTTTGCCCTACATTAACCTAGGTAGGTGGCTTGTCAAGCCCAAGGAATCCCAACTCAATTGAGCCTCTTTTGGAAAGAGTGGTTTCCCCTCTAACCTAGGTTAGAATGGCCAATTAGATTGCTAAGCACACACATACACAATCATCATGAAAAATACCTCAATCATTAAATTAAACAACACCCATAAACAATCATTCAAGTTACACTACAACTACATGGCAAATAGTTAGGGGTTCACAACACCCAAGTGAAAAAGAGTACTAATCCGTGCTAGAAAGGGGAAGAACACAAGAGAAAGAGGTAGAAACCACCATGGTGATGCCTCCAATCTCCTCTAAGCTTGTGTTGATCTTCTCTTGGGGATATTCTTCCCAATTCACCACTTGGAGCAAACCCTAGCATTCCTTCTTCCTTGGTTCCTCCTTTCTCTTTCTAAAATCTGAAGAAGAAGACACTTTGTCACACTTGGGCTCCCCTCTCTCTTTCGTTCAGCTCACACTTTATAACAGGATCGGGCTCAATTCACGGTCGTGAACTCTTCAAGACGTTCGTGAACACAGAGCGCGATGTCAAAACGGTTTGGCCTCAATCTTCACGGTCTTGTTGACCGTGAACTCGTCTCGCGCTAGTAACTGTAGATTTCTCCCTGGACGAATCACGGTTCACGGTTTTGGGCTTCAGTTCACGGCCATAGGGGACCGTGAACTCCAATGCTAACCCGTGAACCTCGCCTAGATCACCCTCTTTACCGCTTTTCATCCTACTTTCGACTCCGGGGCTGGTTTCACTTGTTGGCTCCTGAAACAGACTAAAACGCACATAACCTAGCGTAAAACCACCCTTTTAGGAGTTCAAATGCTACAAACGCCCAAGGGAAACGGGGATAAAATGTGTGCAATTAGGCCCGAATCATCCTACATAGGTGGTTTTGCAAGGTTTATGCTAGAAACGAGAAGGTAGTGTTGGTGGAAGGTTCTTAAAAAGAGAGCATCGTTCGTTAAATGAAAGAAGTGACATGTGTTTAGCTCTCTAGTACCCCCCCCCCCCTCGGGAAAAAAGAGAAAAAGAAACGAAAAAGAGGTAATAAAACGGGGTAAATAAAAGTAGAGAGTGGCCACAAAAGTCTAAGTGTATGCTCTAGAAAGGATTTCTTGGCGCTCAAGCCATTGAAACAACTAAATTGTTTGATGACCTCTGATGACTTGATATATACACATGTTTTTATCCACCATTCTTATGCCGTTTGAGCCTCATTTCTCGTTTGTGTTATTTCAGGTCCTAGTACGTGATTGGAGGTTTGGGAACGAGTTCGGGGTCGATTGGACGAAAGTTGGACGTTTGGCGAGAAGCTGAGGAATCCACACGGCCGGACCTAGCAGCCACATTCTTCTAGCCGTGCAGCATGCATGATATGATCCTAATTCGAGAATCCACCCAAACTTGGACCAAAAATCAGAATTGCGCAACGTCGAACTCTTTTGGGGTTTTCTTCTTTCTTTAATGACACGAAAATAAAGGATAGTCGGGGAAATCGATCAAACAGATCCGAACTCATGAGAAGGGCCAATTGGTATATGAAACCAATCAAACAATCTCGAACCCGTGGATAAGGCCAATCGATATAGTCGATGCTCGCCACAACTAGACGCGTTCTCTATTTGATAAGAGACCACTCAATCACTACAAGAAAAAACCTTTTCTGCAACCATAAAAAATGGTTGCTGAAAATAAAAAAATGGTCGCCCAAACATTTCGGCGACCATAAATGAGTGTCGCCACGATGGTCGGCAAAAGACAGTCGCCCAAAGCTCTAGGCGACGATCTTGTTCAATGGTTGCTAAAAATATCTTTTGGGCGACCATTATATATAGTAGCCAAAATGTTGCTCCAGCGACTTTGTAAATATGGTTGCCAAATGAGTTTTTTGGCAACCCCTAGTAATGGTTGCTGAAAGGTTAAAACTTCTACAACCCTTTGAATATCGTTGCCATTGATTTTTACCCAACTACTAATAATGGTTGATTAAAAGAAACGTCTGCAACTCTTTATGATGGTTGCAGATTGTTTCCATCAACTATCCAATTGGGTTGCTAATGGCATTGGTATATGGTTTCAAACAATATATGATGGTCTGCTATGATTGATAAATAGAAGTCTCGAACATTTAAGAAATATGATTATACATTTATGTAATTTGAATTGTGGACTCACTAAAGATTCTCAATCAAAATAACCATGCAACTAAAATGTCAATGGTAGAGCAAATACATGCAAACACTGGACTTGTAGCTCTATATCTATATACATAGTAAAAAAACAGAAGAATCTTAAGTATCATTCTTATTTCTCAATACTAGGATCACTCCAATAGTCCCTCTCTCGACCAAGCATTCTCCAGCTCGTATAATTCTCCTACCCATAACTATGACACTGCATTTGAAGAACATAATAGAAAGTTAGAAACATAATTCATATCGATTAATCAAACAAGCACAACAATTGAATGCAACCAACATTACCAACCTCAGGTTCCCACAACACATCACCCTAAACTAATTTATCATAACTATCAAGCCCCATACAATCAGATGAACTAAAACAATCCATGGAATTTTATGTCACTAAAAGTTCGAAATAGGATAGACATTACAGTACTAAAATCACAAATTAAATGCCAAATATAATTAAGACATAATATTCTTCCCGAAAGTAACAGAAAAGGATACAAAGATTAAAGCTTAATACACACCAAATTAGGCCGAGCATTAAAATTGAGTTTCCATAGCAAACTCCCCTTAGATCGATTTTACCATAAAACACAACAACATGCAAGCACAAAACCCAAAATTTAATAAGAGATTTCCAGAACACCGCAATCAAGCTAAGATGACTAGACTGTTATCAACCCACAATCAAACATCAATTCAACCCACATACAGAAGGTTTCTATTAATTCAATCCATATAAGAATCCCTCAAATTGAAACAAACAAAAAATAGATCCCCGCCTATGTAGATCTCGCGGACCCTGTTATCCCTCGCCGCAGGCGTGAATAGTTTCCCTTGCCATCGGTGGCTTTTCTTCCACCTTTCCCTAAGATCAGACATCCTAAAAAGAAAAAAGAAAAAAACATAAGAATCCCAAAATAAGAAAATGAAATACAGAGGAAATTAAAAAGGCGGGGTTAGGCTTCAGCACCTGAGGTCAGCGACGTTTGTGATGCCGGCGAAGAGGCGGATAAGGCTCGTCTCCCAAACTACCATCGGAACTCTAAAAACTCCCAAACCAACATCACTATTTTTGGAGGAACAAGCATTTGAATTCTTTCGATGATCGAACATCGAAGGAGAGGAAGGCCAACGAACTAGATCTGGATGGTAAGGGATTGAAAATTTTTATTTCAAAAGGAAACTAAGAAATCAAATCGATATGGAAGAAGAACGAGTCAAAGAAAATGGATCTATCTGGTTTATTTCGTTCGTTAATCGTTAAAGAGACGATGGAAATGGAGAAGAAAAAAAATGAAGAGTGGGACGAAGGGGCGGCCGCCGTTCAGGGAAAGGAGGATTGGGATTAGGGTTTTTTACCCCTAAAAGTTGTTTTTATACCTTCCTTCTTGAAACAAGATGCAAAAATAAATACTGGCCTTAGTTTCAAACCCAGGTCCTCTAGTTTATGGTTTCTCATTTCAGAATATAATCAACCCTTTTCTTAATAGTTGCCGAAGTTACGGTCTATCACCAACCATTTTGCTAATGGTTGCTGAAGTATTGGTTTTCTGTCAACCATTTACCTCATAGCTTTTAGACGGCAGCGTATCTCCGACCACTTAACGAATGATTGTTGACATTTTAATCTATTGACGATCATTTTACGAGTAGTTGCACTATATTGGGTATCAACAACCATTATACGAATGGTTGCCAAAGTTTTGGTTTACCATCAACCACATTTACCTCATAGTTGCTAGAGAGTCACATATCAGCTACCATTTTATGAATGGTTGCCAAAGTTTTGACATATCAGTGACCATTTTATTAATGGTTGCATTAGAGTTGGGTATCAGCGACCATTTTATGAATGGTTGATGAAGTATTGGTTTACCGTCGACCATTTACCTCATGGTTGCTAGAGAGTTGTGTATCGACAACCATTTTACGAATAGTTGCTGAAGTTTTGATATACCAACGACCATTTTAGTAATGGTTGCATTAGAGTTAGGTATCAGCAACCATTTTCTAAATGGTTGGCTAAGTATTGGCTTACCAGCAACCGTATACCTCATGGTTGCTAGAGGGTCGTGTATCGCCAACCATTTTACGATTGGTTGCTGAAGTTTTGACCTATCAGCGACTATTCCCCTAATGGTAGCATTAGAGTTGGCTATCAACAACCATTTTGAGAATAGTTGCTGAAACCTGGTTATAAGCAACCATTTTTCTATGGTTGCCAAGAAAATGGTAGCTGAAACTCTTTTTTCTTGTAGTGAATTCTCCCGAATCCTCAAAGGAGAGATTAAGCAAAAACGTTCACAATTGAACTCACACAAACTCACTTGCATTTGATTGCTGAAAACTTGAATGAAAAATACATTGGTTGGACTCCTATTTATAGACCCACGAATGTAAACACAAAACAACTAAGGAAAACCAAATCCTACTTGAAAAGGGAAAACAAAAACCTTAACAAACAAGGAAAAGACTAAGTCAATAACTACCCTTGAACCTAGCCTTCAAATCCGCCCCCCTTGTGTTCACACTTGAAATTCCTTTCACACCTTGTGTTCACACCATTATCTTTATCCATTGTTAATTCCATTCACCTTGAGACTCCTTCTCCGGACCCTCCTTCCCTCCCTTTGATCCCAATTTCGTGATCCACATAGCTCAATAGTGTGATGGACTTTCCTTCTAGCAAATCCAAGCTTAAGCCCTCCAACTCCTTAGCCAAATAACTTGCAATTTGATCCCGAAAATCCTTAGCCCTAGCTCGAGTCATTGGCCCTTCAACTTGATTGTGTTTGGATTTGATGACCTCATCAGTCCCTCCCTCTTGAAAAGGATTTGCCCTCAAATCCGTATTATCACCCAGAAATGGTGCAAGATCATCAACGTTGAAGGTTGCACTTATGTCGTATTCTCCTGGTAGATCAAGCTTGTACGCATTCGTTCCAACCTTAGAAATGATTTGAAAGGGACCTTCACTTCTGGGCATCAACTTGGATCTCCTTTGATGTGGGAACCTTTCCTTCCTCATATGCACCCACACCCAATCTCCTGCTTCAAAATTTCGAGCCTTTCTATGCTTGTTGACGTTTTTCAAGATCTGCTCCGTCCTTCTTTCAATATTTAGCTGAGCCTTCTCATGGAGATTCTTTACATACTCCACTTTCTTAGCTCCATCCATGTTTACTTGCTCCTTCAAAGGTAAAGGTGTCAAATCCAATGGGGTAAGAGGATTGAACCCATACACAATCTCAAATGGAGAATACTTTGTTGTCGAATGCACGGCTCTATTGAAAGCGAACTCCACGTGAGGTAGGCAGTCCTCCCATGTCTTGATGTTTCTCTTGATGATGGCTCTAAGCATTTGAGATAGAGTACGATTCACCACTTCAGTTTGCCCATCCGTTTGAGGGTGACAAGTAGTCAAAAACAAGAGCTTTTTTCCAAGCTTGCTCCACAACGGCTTCCAAAAGTAGCTCAAGAACTTAGCATCTCGATCAGAAACAATGGCGCGTGGCATCCCATGTAGTCGCACCACCTCTTTGAAGAACAGATCCGCCACATTAACCTCATCGTCAGTTTTATGGCATGGAATGAAATGTTCCATCTTTGAGAATCGATCCACCACCACAAAGATAGAATCTCGACCTCTCTTCGTCCTTGGCAGCCCCAATACGAAGTCCATAGATATATCAACCCATGGTAACGAGGGAATGGGTAGTGGAGTGTACAATCCAGATGATTGCACCTTCGATTTAGCTTGCTTGCACTCCACACATCTAGCACATAAGCTCTCCAAATCGCTTTTCATATGAGGCCAATAGAAATGCTCTTGTAAGCAACTCAAAGTCTTGGCTACACCAAAGTGTGCCATCAATCCTCCTCCATGAGCTTCTCGTAGTAGCAATTCACGAAGTGAAGTACGTGGTATGAAAAGTTGATTACCACGAAACAAGTAGCCCTCATGTCGATAGTACTTCCCTTCTCCATGCTTCTCACAAAGCTTGTAAATCTGACGAAAATCAGAATCCTCCTCATAGATGCTCTTGATTTGCTCGGATCCAAGGTATCTTCAATCCATGGTAGTGATCAACGTGTATCTTTGCGATAATGCATCAGCAACTATATTCTCCTTGCCTTGCTTGTACTTGATCACATAAGGGAATGATTCAATGAACTCCACCCAAAGAGCATGCCTCTTGTTCAACTTGTGCTGGGGCCTTCAAATACTTGAGAGACTCGTAATCAGTATGTATGAGGAATTCCTTTGGCCACAAGTAGTGTTGCCAAGTCTCCAAAGCTCGAACAAGCGCATAAAGCTCTTTATCATAAGTCGGGTAATTAAGCGTAGCTCCGCTCAAATTCTCTCTGAAATATGCAATGGGCCTCTTCTCTTGCATCAATACAATGCCAATTCCTAATCCTAATGCATCACCCTCCACTTCAAACTTCTTGTTAAAATCTGGTAGCATCAGAACAGGAGCATGAGTAAGCTTGTACTTGAGGAGCTCGAATGCCTTCTCTTGCTCTTCTCCCCAATAAAATGCCACATTCTTCTTGATAATTGAGGTCAATGGTGCCGCAATGATGCTGAAGTTGGGCACAAATCTTCGATAAAAGCCAGCCAATCCATGAAAGCTTCTTACTTCACTCATGTTGGTAGGAGTAGGCCATGCTTGAATCGCTTTTACTTTCTCTTCATCGACTTCAACTCCATTAGCACTCACGACAAAACCCAGAAACACCACGCTTGAGGTGCAAAATGTACACTTCTTGAGGTTGGCATAGAGTTGCTCCTTCCTCAAAGTCCTCAACACGTCCCTCAAGTGCTCAAGGTGCTCTTCCATGCTCTTTGAGTAGATGAGAATGTCATCAAAGTAGACCACCACGAATTTTCCAATGAATGCTCTCAACACATTATTCATCAGCCCCATAAATGTACTTGGAGCATTTGTTAAGCCGAATGGCATCACCATCCATTCATAGAGACCATGATTTGTTTTGAATGCTGTCTTCCACTCGTCTCCTTCCTTCATGTGAATTTGGTGATAACCAGACCTTAGATCAATCTTTGAGAACATGTTAGACCCATGTAACTCATCAAGCATGTCATCTAATCGAGGAATAGGATGATGATACTTAAAGGTTATTTGGTTGACTGCTCGGCAATCAACACACATCCTCCACGTATGGTCTTTCTTAGGCACGAGGATGACAGGAACCGCACAAGGACTCATGCTTTCACGAACATGTCCTTTCTCCATAAGCTCATCAATTTGCCTTTGCAACTCCTTTGTCTCCTCTGGATTCGTCCTATAGGCTGCCTTGTTTGGAATTGTAGCCCCAGGAACGAAGTCAATTTGATGCTCTATCCCGCGGATTGGAGGTAATCCATTTGGTGCTTCTTCGAGAAAGACATCCTCAAACTCTTCTAGTACCACTCGTGCACTAGGTGGTACCTCTTTAATCAACTCTTGGTTGAGTAGCAATCCCTTGTATAGGACAATAATCATAGGAACTCGATCATAGAGGGCTTGCTCCATGTCCCGTCGAGCTAGCATCAATGCCTTGGAATCCAAGCTACTCGAACCCTTCTTTGCACCCTTTCGGATTGTGCCTTCTTCTCTTCCTCTTGAATTTGTTGCATTTGTAATTGATCTTCATACACTCTCTAGGAGATAGAGGTTTCGATACTATCTTCTTACCTTGGTGCTTTAACGTGTATTTGTTGGTGATGCTGTCATGTTGAGCACTTCGATCAAACTGCCACGGCCTCCCAAAGAGAACATGAGCCGCTTGCATTGGCACCACATCACATGTTACTTCATCCTTGTATTTGTCAATGGAGAAATTCAGTAAGGCTTGTTTAGCCACTTTGATTGACCCATCTTCATTGAGCCATTGAAGAGTGTAGGGTTTTGGATGAATCATTGTTTTCAACCCCAACTTCTTCACACAACTAGCACTAACCACATTGGTGCAGCTCCCTCAATCAATCACACACATCTTCCACGTATGGTCTTTCTTAGGCACGAGGATGACAGGAACCGCACAAGGACTCATGCTTTCACGAACATGTCCTTTCTCCATAAGCTCATCAATTTACCTTTGCAACTCCTTTGTCTCCTTTGGATTCGTCCTATAGGCTGCCTTGTTTGGAATTGTAGCCCCAGGAACGAAGTCAATTTGATGCTCTATCCTGCGGATTGGAGGTAATCCATTTGGTGCTTCTTCGGGAAAGACATCCTCAAACTCTTCTAGTAGCACTCGTGCCCTAGGTGGTACCTCTTGAATCAACTCTTGGTTGAGTAGCAATCCCTTGTATAGGACAATAATTATAGGAACTCGATCATAGAGGGCTTGCTTCATGTCTCGTCGAGCTAGCATTAATTGGACTCCAAGCTACTCGAACCCTTCTTTGCACCCTTTCGGATTGAGCCTTCTTCTCTTCCTCTTGAATTTGTTGCATTTGTAATTGATCTTCATACACTCTCTAGGAGATAGAGGTTTCGATACTATCTTCTTACCTTGGTGCTTTAACGTGTATTTGTTGGTGATGCTGTCATGTTGAGCACTTCGATCAAACTGCCACGGCTTCCCAAAGAGAACATGAGCCGCTTGCATTGGCACCACATCACATGTTACTTCATCCTTGTATTTGTCAATGGAGAAATTCAATAAGGCTTGTTTAGCCACTTTGATTGACCCATCTTCATTGAGCCATTGAAGAGTGTAGGGTTTTCGACGAATCGTTGTTTTCAACCCCGACTTCTTCACACAACTAGCACTAACCCCATTGGTGCAGCTCCCTCCATCAATCACAACCGAAAGGGTCTTCCCATCCACTGCACACCTCGTATGGAAGAGATCATCCCGTTGCTCAAGCTCCTCCTTTGGTTGGATGCTCAATACCCTTCGAGCTACACACAATCTGCCTAGGGGTGTCTCCATCTCAAGGGCCTCATCTACCTCAGAATCTGATGTACCCTTCTCTTCTAGTGCTTCCTCTTCCTCACCATTGGACACATATTCACCATTCTCTAATAAGATCAATGCTCTTTTGTTTGGGCATTGGTTTTCCATATGCCCTCATCCATAGCACTTGAAACATTGAATTCCACTAGAAGATGAACCCTGTTTGGTGCTAGGGTTTGGAGTCTCCACCTTTGGCCCGAGTTTTGGTGCTTCTCTTGTAGGAACACTCGGCCTAGGGTTTGTTGTAGGTGCTGGTGTAGGCCTTGTAGTACTTGTAGAGGGTAGAAACCTCCTATTCTTCTGTTGCCTCTCCACCTTGCTGCAAATAGCCACCAAGTCTTCTACCTCCACAAATTGTTGAATTTCCACGACATTACGAATCTCTCTATTAAGACCATGTAGAAATCGAGCTATGTGCATTTCCCGTTGATGATAGGCTGGAACAAATCGATCTCTCATGATTGCCTTCAACTCATCCCATGTTCCAATAGGCCTGCGCATATATCTTCTTCTCTTCGTGCTCAATTGATCCCATCACGGTGGGGTATAATCCGTAAACTCAATGGTAGCCATCGCCACCTTCCTCTTCTCCGAGTAGTTTTGATTATCAAAAATTAGCTCCATCTTGCGTTCCCAATCGAGATAGCTTCTGGATCAATTGTCCCTTTGAAAGATGGTTCGGTTATCTTTAATCCTCGTAGATCATCATCATCTCGGTAAGCACCTCCATCATACTCGTATTCTTCATACCCTTCCTCGTCATAGAAGGGGAAGTCTCTCCTTGCACCACGGCCCTCCCAATGGCCTATGTCGACGAACATTCTCAAACATTGGACGTTGAACAGCTCGAACAACTCTCCTTTCTTCTCGTCGTTCCCTAGGGTTAGGGTTTGCAAACTCGCCTTGGGGTGACTCTTGTTCTCGAGGTTGAGGCTGCTTTTGATCACGTCTTTGCAATGCCTCAACTTGTGCCCTTGTCTCCCTTTGTTCTTGAAGTACCGTAGCTAGCTGTGCAGCGAGTTGCTGAAGTTGTGCCACCACATCTTGTGCTTGTTCCGCCATGGTTTCTTGCTAAAGAAGAACTCCACGAATGTTGTCTTCAAGATACCTTGCCACACAAGAAACTCTCAAGAGCGTTCAAGATTTGCTTTCTTGACGTTCAAGACTTCCAAGAATGCTTCCCGAACTACCAAGAACTCCAAGAATCTTTGTCTTCTCCGCGGCGTTTGAACCGGGATCTTGATACCACTTGATATGATCCTAATTCGAGAAACCACCCAAACTTGGACAAAAAATCAGAATTGCGCAACGTCGAAATCTTTTGGGGGTTTCTTCTTTCTTTAATGACACGAAAATAAAGGATAGTCACGGAAATTGATCAAACAGATCCGAAATCGTGAGAAGGGCCAATTGGTATATGAAACCAATCAAACAATCTCGAACCCGTGGATAAGGCCAATCGATATAGTCGATGCTCGCCACAACTAGACGCGTTCTCTAGTTGATAAGAGACCACTCAATTCTCCCGAATCCTCAAAGGAGAGATTAAGCAAAAACGTTCACAATTGAACTCACACAAACTCACTTGTATTTGATTGCTGAAAACTTGAATGAAAAATACATTGGTTGGACTCCTATTTATAGACCCACGAATGTAAACACAAAACAACTAAGGAAAACCAAATCCTACTTGAAAAAGGAAAACAAAAACCTTAACAAACAAGGAAAACAAAAACCTTAACGAACAAGGAAAAGACTAAGTCAACAACTACCCTTGAACCTAGCCTTCAAATCCACCCCCCCCCCTCCTTGTGTTCACACTTGAAATTCCTTTCACACCTTGTGTTCACACCATGATCTTTATCCATTGTGGATTCCATTCACACCATGAGACTCACTCTCCATGGCCGACCCTCCTTCCCTCCCTTTGAGCCCAATTTCGTGATCCACATAGCTCAATAGTGTGATGGACTTTCCTTCTAGCAAATCCAAGCTTAAGCCCTCCAACACCTTAGCCAAATAACTTGCAATTTGATCCCGAAAAGCCTTAGCCCTAGCTCGAGTCATTGGCCCTTCAACTTGAGTGTGTTTGGCTATGATGGCCTCATTAGTGCATGAAGCTCATTAGATGGAACGCCGCGTTTTGGCACTCACACGGGCAGACTGGGAAGACACACGGCCGTGTGGTTGGGAAATTCTAGGTTTTAACCCAATTTCGAGTTTAAGGAGAGAGAATCAATTTTCCAGAGCAAAAAACAAAGCTTTAGAGAGAGAAAGTGTGAAGAACAAACCCTAGGAGCTATTTGGAGTGGATTTCTCACCATTGAAGCCCAGTTTGCATCCTCGGGAGTGAAGATCGACATCCCAGAGTAGATTATCCTCATCTTTATTAGTATGACTACTCTGATTTCTGTTTTCCTCTCTCTCTCTCTCTCTATGGAATAGAACCTTCTCTCACTTGGGGTATAAAGAACCCTAGTTCCATGTGTTAGGAATCTTGATTGTAATGACTTGGGATTGATGTACTGATTGATTTTAATCGATTGATGCATGATTCATTGAGTCAATTGAAGCCTGATAATCTTTTCTTGATTTCTGCTGCTACCTGAGATAGATGGAATATGATTAGGTTGTTAGAGATTCATCGATCGGTAGTGGTAGATTGGTTATACGAGAGTTAATCGATTTACTGTTTTGTACTGGTATCCAATTCCAGTAGTGGAGTTCTGTGTTTATTGCCTCAGCAGTCTATCCCGGTGAAGGCTAGTCACCCGCCGGTTAGTCTGCCTGAGAGGGCTTTGTCAGCTTAAGAGATTCCAAGCTACTTTCGGATCTTCCACAATTTAATCAACCGTAAATCAACCCAGGGTAATTACAACCTTGACATAACTAAGGAGATAGGGGAACTCATTCCCGAGTGACTCTTCCCTTGCTTAAGAACTTTGAACCATTTTCTGCTTTCTTACTGCTTTTATTTAAAATCACAATCACTCGACTTAGTTTGCTCGATAATAGATAATCACGGAGTAGGTAGTAGGTCTAGACCCCAGGTTGATGAATAGAGCTTGCCACTTTACTGCATTTCCGGACTGCTATTACACTTGGTCGCAGTTTGGTGTTGTGTTTTAGTGTGTCAAGTTTTTGGCGCCGTTGCAGGGGAGCTCTAGGTTATCTTGGAAACATGAAAGTTTGTTACTCTAGCTTTTTCTTTACTGCATTCTCTCTCTTCCACCTTTGTGCCTTCACGGGTTGTGTTTGCATTTTGTGTGCAGGTAGTGCATGACACGTAGCCAGTCGGGAGATTTACTACCATTAGACCAAGAGCTTGAACGGACCTGTAGGAACTTCAAGCGGGCTTTAAAGGCGCGACTGGCTGTGGAGGAGGCTTTAGCACAGCTGCAAATCGTCGAGGAGGAAGAAATGGGTGACCCACAGAACAATGATGTGGTCATCCCCGAGGAGCAGACCATGTGGTATTACTGGACCGCCAGAGCCACTGACATGAGGTCTCCCATTCAGCACCCTCATGTTCCAGCAAATAATTTTAAGGAGGGGGAGTGCCCCCGATCACACCTAAGGCGATTCCACGAGCTCATCGATGGGATCAAGATCAATGGGGTTCCAGCTGAGGTACTTCCCATTTACTTTGGAGGGGCAAGCCAAGGAGTGGCTGGACAATCGAACTCCAGGCTCGATCAGCATGTTCGCCAACCTGGCGGACAAGTTCCTCACCCGCCACCATCCTCCGTCCAAGACGGTGGACCTGCAGAAGCTAATCACCCACTTTGCTCAGGATGAAGAAGAGACCATTCGGGATGCTTGGGAGAGATACCCCAATCTTTTCCTCAAGTGTCCCAACCATGGTTTTACCGAAGCCTTCAAGGTGGGCACCTTCTACCATGCCCTCTTCCTGGAAGACAAGCAGCTGATTGACTCAGTTTGCGGCGAGAATATGCTCACCAAGACACTGCCACAGTTGAATCAACTTTTTGAAGAGATGGCAGAGCAGGGCTATGATTGGGGAACTGCGAGGCGATCAAGACGAGCACCAGGGCGGGGTGTGCATGCTATAGCTGATGCAAGATCAATGGGGTTCCAGCCGATGCAAACCAGGTGAGGTACTTCCCGTTTACTTTGGAGGGGCAAGCCAAGGAGTGGCTGGACAATTAAACTCCAGGCTCGATCACCATGTTCGCCAACCTGGCGGACAAGTTCCTCACCCGCCACCATCCTCCGTCCAAGACGGCGGACCTGCAGAAGCTAATCACCCACTTTGCTCAGGATGAAGATGAGACCATTCCGGATGCTTGGGAGAGATACCCCAATATTTTCCTCAAGTGTCCCAACCATGGTTTCGATGTATTTGCACATGTTTGCACCCTTAGTTCTTATCCGTTTGCAGCGAGTAGTCGTGTGTTTTGGCCTATTTTACGCTGGGTTGTGCTACTTTGTCACATTTCAGGTCCCAGACGTCAAAGGAAAGGCTAAGCACGAGTTTCGGGCATTTGGAAGTCATTCGGTCGAGCTGGGGCCAAAGAACGGGCTGGCCTAAACCAAAACACGGCTTTGTACACAAACAGGCACGCCAATGTTTGTATTGCCGAGAGCTGAACTGATGGAAAAGCAAAGCACGGGCTCGCCTAAATCAAAGCACGGCCGTGTTCCCAGACCATGTTTTTACTACCGAGGCTTGATCCAAGGTTGTCCTGCGCTGGCCCAAAACACGGGCGGGACTGACTCAAAGCACGATCGTGCCCTCGACCGTGTTTTGCCCAGGGTCGGCCTTTTTAGGCAGATTTGAGCCAAAGGAGAAGGGGTTCCGAGTTTTAGAGAGACAAAGCGATTCCTAGAGAGAGAAAGCGACGAACCAGAGTTCGCAAGTGCCCTAGCTTGATCTTCATCACCATTGAAGCCCGGCTTGAGCTTGGAGAAGTGCCGATTGACGACCAGGAGCTGAAACTCATCCTTCACAGTATGATTTCCGCATTTGAATCTGCTTTTGCTTCTCTCTCTATGGAGTAGTTTTCCCTTTCATCTGGGTAGGGAGAACCCTAGATTTGTATGTTAGGTCTGATTGTATGAACCCAAGTACAGATTTTATGATTTGATTATGTTCAATTGAGGCTTGAATGATTGAATGACTTAAATCCTGATCAAATTCCTGTTATTTATGCTTTAGCCTAGAAAGAGCTTATCTGCCTAGGTTAATAGAGCACCCTTAATTGAATGTAGTGAATTGGCGACTTTAGTCGAGGAGCCAATTCACTATTCTGTACCAAATTTACTTCGGTAGTGGATGTTTGGTTCGTTAGGGCCGCAATCTGTTTACCCCGGTGGAGGTTAGTCGCCCGCTGGGGATTCAGATTGAGAGGGTCTGAAGACCTTTAGTTGAGACTTCAGACTGTTTAAGAACCTCCCGCAGTATAACTATTATAGAAACTGAACTTGGTAAATTGCAATCCGGCTTAACTGCAGTCTAGGGGGAACCATATCCGGGTGACCTCTCTCGACTTGAAAACAACCGTTTCACTTGCTTTGTTTGTTTGTTAATTTGGACTTGCACTAAAGTTTCACCGCTAGATAATAAGAATTCACTGAGTAGTCATCACATCTAGGACCCGAGTTGACATTAAAACCCAAACCCGCTATACTACGCTTTAGGAAATGGTTACACTTGGCCATTTTCTAGAGTGACAGTAGGAGTGAGTCACCCAACCATGGTTTTACCGACACCTTCAAGGTGGGCACCTTCTACCATGCCCTCTTCCCGGAAGACAAACAGTTGATTGACTCAGTTTGCGGCGAGAATATGTTCACCAAGACACTGCCACAGCTGAATCAACTTTTTGAAGAGATGGCAGAGCAGGGCTATGATTGGGGAACTACGAGGCAATCAAGACGAGCACCAGGGCGGGGTGTGCATGCTGTAGCCGATGCAAGATCAATGGGGTTCCAGCCTATGCAAACCAGCTGAGGTACTTCCCATTTACTTTGGAGGGGCAAGCCAAGGAGTGGCTGGACAATTGAACTCCACGCTCGATCACCACGTTCCCCAACTTGGCGGACAAGTTCCTCACCCGCCACCATCCTCCATCCAAGACAGTGGACCTGCAGAAGCTAATCAACAACTTTCCTCATGATGAAGATGAGACCATTTGGGATGCTTGAGAGAGATACCCCAATCTTTTCCTCAAGTGTCCCAACCATGGTTTTACCGACACCTTCAAGGTGGGCACCTTCTACCATGCCCTCTTCCCGGAAGACAAGCAGCTGATTGACTCAGTTTGCGGCGAGAATATGCTCACCAAGACACTGCCACAGCTGAATCAACTTTTTGAAGAGATGGCAGAGCAGGGCTATGATTGGGGAACTGCGAGGCGATCAAGACGAGCACCAGGGCGGGGTGTGCATGCTATAGCCGATGCAAGATCAATGGGGTTCCAGCCGATGCAAACCAGTTGAGGTACTTCCCATTTACTTTGGAGGGGCAAGCCAAGGAGTGGCTGGACAATCGAACTCCAGGCTCGATCACCATGTTCGCCAACCTGGCGGACAAGTTCCTCACCCGCCACCATCCTCCGTCCAAGACGGCGGACCTGCAGAAGCTAATCACCCACTTTGCTCGGGATGAAGATGAGACCATTCGGGATGCTTGGGAGAGATACCCCAATCTTTTCCTCAAGAGTCCCAACCATGGTTTTACCGACACCTTCAAGGTGGGCACCTTCTACCATGCCCTCTACCCAGAAGACAAGCAGCTGATTGACTCAGTTTGCGGCGAGAATATGCTCACCAAGACACTGCCACAGCTGAATCAACTTTTTGAAGAGATGGCAGAGTAGGGCTATGATCGGGGAACTACGAGGGGATCAAGACGAGCACCAGGGGGGGTGTGCATGTTGTATCCGATGCAAGATCAATGGGGTTCCAGCCGATGCAAACCAGCTGAGGTACTTCCCATTTATTTTGGAGGTGCAAGCCAAGGAGTGGCTGGACAATCGAACTCCAGGCTCGATCACCATGTTCGCCAACCTGGCGGACAAGTTCCTCACCCGCCACCATCCTCCGTCCAAGACGGCGGACCTGCAGAAGCTAATCACCCACTTTGCTCAGGATGAAGATGAGACCATTCCGGATGCTTGGGAGAGATGCCCCAATATTTTCCTCAAGTGTCCCAACCATGGTTTTACCGACACCTTCAAGGTGGGAACCTTCTACCATGCCCTCTTCCCGGAAGACAAGTAGCTGATTGAGTCAGTTTGCGACGAGAATATGCTCACTAAGACACTGCCACAGCTAAATCAACGTTTTGAAGAGATGGCAGAGCAAGGCTATGATTGGGGAACTGCTAGGTGATCAAGACGAGCACCAGTGCGGGGTGTGCATGCTGTAGCTACCCAGTTGTCTGATTTGGTGCAGGTGGTATCGAAACTGGTTTGAGCCATCGATCGCTGTGGAATGATTTCAGGTACTGGACAGCAGCAGGCAATGCATTGCTAGTGGTGCGAGAGCACCCATCACAATGTGGAAGACTGACAGGCGATGAGGGAGTCGGCTACACCCCAGGAGCAGGTGAACTTAATCAACAATGCTAGGCGCAATGACCCCTACAATAACACTTACAATGAGGGGTGGCGCCAGCATCCCAACTTCTCCTGGGTTGGGGCCAATCCTAGACCACCAGTCTCCCACGGACCGCCAGGCTTCCAGAGACCGCCCTATCAGCCAAGGTAGGGGCAATTCCAGCAACAACAGCAGTCTCTCTACCAGCCCATGCAGGGGCATGCTGCTCAACCACAGCCGCGAGCCTTCAAGCAGCCAGGTGCAGCCCCTGCAACCCCAATGCAGAATGATCCGATAACTGAACTGCGGGACTTGGTGGGTTCTCTTGCTTGTTCCAGTGCTGATAAATTCAACACTATCGAGCAGTTCATGGAAAAGGCCTCGGGTAAATTCATGGCTCTTGAAGCTGGCCAGAGGAACACACAGGCTGTCTTGCAGGATATCCAAACCCAACTGGGGAGTGTGGCTCAAGTAGTGGCGCAGAGGGCTCCGGGTACCATGCCGGGTCATACTATTCCTAATCCGAAGGACCCGAATGCCCACTCTAATGCTATCACTACAAGGATCGGCAAAGTGATTGCAGACCCACCTGTCTTGGCGAGACAAGCGGGAGGGAGACATGCCTCGACATTTCCAGCTATTGAAGAAGAAGCGGAGAAGGAGGTTGAGGTACTTGCTCCTAAGCCTCAACCAGTAGTGAAGGGGTATGTCCCTCAACTCCCCTTCCCTACTCGGTTGCACAAAGACAAGCTAGAGGCAGAGTTCGGGAACTTCATGTCCATCCTTAGGAAGCTGAATGTCCAAGTGCCCATCCTGGAGGCACTATCTCAAATGCCTAAGTATGCGAAGTTCCTGAAGTGCCCCTTATACTGGGAAGGCCTTTCCTGGCCACCACCAAGGCTCTCATATATGTACATGATGGGACCTTAGTCTTGAGGGATGGCGAGGAGTGAATAACATTTTGCATTGCTAATACTCTCCTTGCTTCATCGCCTTTTGCATGTTGTCTCTCACTAAGAGCACGAGTCTGTCGTGTATCCTTCTGTGCTTCCCATTTTGCAGGATCCCCCTCCCATATCTTCGCCGCCGCTCCCGTCGACTCCGTTACCAAAAGAAAAGATCAAGGAGGAGTGGCGGTCGAAATTGCAGGTAGCTAAGCCTGCTCACAAGAAAGCCGAAGACCACTATGAGCTAGTCTCACCTCCTGAGACTCTACCGCCTTGGCCATCCGAGTATTCACTCGCTTGCATCCTGCCGGATGGCCAGGTCGAGTTGACGAGTGCTGGTGGTCACACCCGTTGTGTGCATGACCACCATCTGAAGTTGTACCTCAAGAGCGATGTGGATCCGCTTCTGGAGGCACCTGTTCCTTCACCTCTTTAAGCATCCAGCTAAAAGACGGTAAAGAAAATCCTCCTCTCCCTCGCCCTCCCCGAACTCGTCCGGGTCAAATCCCTAAATCGATCCGTCTCCCGGATTGCCTCCGACCCGGCCTTCCTCCGCGAATTCAATGCCCTCTCCTCCTCCGCCACGTGGTTCTTCCTCTACAAGAAGCGCAGCTGGCACCGCGACGCCGTCCTCCAGGGCTTCACTTCCGGGTCCTCCTCCTGGTTCCGGGTCGAGATCCGCGACCCGATCCGACCCGGCGGCGGGGAGAGCCTCTACTTCCTCACCGCCGCCGGGAACTTCTTCCTCTTCGCCTCCAATTCACGGAAGGAAGTAATCGTCGTCGACCTCGCCGCCTGGACGGCGAGGACGATCCCGCCCAGCCCGCTCGGCCCACGTGGCACCTCGTCGTGGCGCCGGTCCGGCATATAATTGGTCGTCTCTCGGTCAGACCGGAACAAATTCCGGTTCATGTTCGGGGAGCTCGTCGACTCCCGCCCGGTCCTCTTCCTCTACTCCTCTGAAACCGACACGTGGCGGTCGGTCGAAGCGAGAGAGGCACGTGGCCGAGAATGGTCGGATCATATTTTCCTCAACGTATCCAACGGTCCGAAAGAGAACCTCGTGATGGCTGTCCGGTTAAGTGACGGGTTGGACCCGCAGCCGGTGGTCGTGCGGCCGAGATTCAATGCGGCGGATGGGGGAGGCCAACAACCTCCATCAGCCGTTGGATTCAGCTGGGGGAACGTGACGATCGATCAGGTACACGTGTACGGCGACGGGTACACGATGGTGGTGATGCTATGGTTTCTATCACCAGTGTGTTTTGTTGATGCTAGCCCCGCTGACTGGTCCACTTCCATTCCCCCGGCAGTCTTTCTTTCCGGTAACATCATTCCCCTTATCTTTCCATCTGCTCCATTGAGTGCAATGTCGAACGTAAGTGTGTGTGGGGGGGGGGGGAGGTGCTTTGTTGGTTGGAATCTTTATATGTGTGCTTGGAGCCTAGTCCGCTGTCTAAATCTCAAGATTTGAGGGCTCCAAGTACTGATGTTTGCATGATCATACTGGCACTGTGGATATGATTGGTGAATCGAATGGCTTTCGAATAAATGCATGACAACTTGATTGTAACTAGGACAACCTATGATGATGACTGAGACGTGCAGTAGAGTTGTGTAGGGGTTCAGTTTTTCAACGGTTTGCTTTCCAATTGTGACTTGGATTGATCACTTGCTCTTGACAGTCATTTATGCATCTAGTTCAGGGAATCAGAATGTGAGATAGAGCATATAGGTAGCCATGTGAGATTTGTGCCTGCTCGTTTCTTTCTT
The DNA here is from genome assembly GCA_946122785.1 of Linum tenue. Taxonomy (NCBI): domain Eukaryota; kingdom Viridiplantae; phylum Streptophyta; class Magnoliopsida; order Malpighiales; family Linaceae; genus Linum; species Linum tenue. The sequence goes on along the minus strand of CAMGYJ010000004.1, from coordinate 25,237,734 downwards.
GTGCGATAGATCCCTCTTCCATGATGTATAGCATTCACGTTGTCACTAGCTGAGATGACGGAGGCATAGGTATAGCCCACGACCAAATTGACTGTCCTGGTGTGTCATACCCCCTAGTCAGCCCCTTTGAGCCATGTACTTTTCTTTCTTTCGGTCTACAATGGAAAATCACCCTTTTGCATCTCTTAGAAGGTTTCACAGAGTGGTTTTTGCATGTTCTCTGCTATTTCTGCTAAATATGATGTGAGGGTTGGAGGTAGTGCTTAAAAGTTGGGTCTGTGATTGACAAATGTGCAGAGGTGGTGGTTCTCTCAAGAAATGAAAAAAAAAACGAATGAAAGCAAAAGAGAGCCACTACCAAAAAAAATCTGAATCATGCTCATTAAGTAGTGTTTCTTAGCAGTCTGGCTTGGAAATACTAACATTATTGTGAGCTCCTTCGCTCTTGTGCTCTAGAGAATTTGAGTAATGCATAATGGCAGAAAGAAAGTTACTGGTTTGAGTGGCTGTGAATGTGTTGGGTTTGGAACTGTGGAACCTTTTGCTATGAATACTTCCACCACCTAAAAGGTTTTTTTCCCATGTCCAAGACCCTAACCAGTCGCTTGAACCTGTGTCTAAGACCTCCGGATTAGTTAGTGGTGACATCCCTTGTGTGAACTCTAACACTTAGAGGCTGCCATCATGGTGAAGAGACGTTAGGATTTGAGAGAATAAGCATGCACATTTTTTCGCATCAAATTGGAGGTTTGGGAACGAGTTCGGGGTTGATTGGACGAAAGTTGGACGTTTGGCGAGAAGCTGAGGAATCCACACGGACAGACCTAGCAGCCACATGGCCGTGTGGCGTGGCCGTGTGGAATCCCATTACGCGGCCAAGGCCACACTGGCCGTGTATTGGGTCCCTTGTAGCCGTGTGGAAATTCCAGGGAGCTCACACAGTCAGGCTAAGAATCCACACGGCCGTGCACTTCTGGCTGCGCAGTGTGCATGAAGCTCATTAGATGGAACGCAGCGTTTTGCCACTCACACGGGCAGACTGGGAAGACACACGGCCGTGTGGTCGGGAAATTCTGGGTTTTAACCCAATTTCGAGTTTAAGGAGAAAGTGCTCCTCTTCCTTTACCCGATTTTGCACTCGAATGTCCTCTGTGGTGGTTGTCTAGGTTGCTGTTGAGTTGTCCATATGTCAATGATAAAAAACCAGTATGATTTATTTGTTCTATGCCTATATGATTTGTCCCCAAAGTTGGTATGATTGAAATGTATTGAGCTTACCTTGTATCTGACTTGGTTTGCTTGGGGACGAGCAAACGGTTAAGTGTGGGGGAATTTGATGACTTGATATATACACATGTTTATATCCACTATTCGTATGTCGTTTGAGCCTCATTTCTCGTAACTTAGGCCAATTTCACGCTAGGTTGTTCTCGTTTGTGTTATTTCAGGTCCTAGTACGTGATTGGAGGTTTAGGAACGAGTTCAGGGTTGATTGGACGAAAGTTGGACGTTTGGCGAGAAGCTGAGGAATCCACACGACCAGACCTAGCAGCCACATGGCCGTGTGGCGTGGCCGTGTGGAATCCCATTACGCGGGCAAGGCCATACTGGCCGTGTATTGGGTCCCTTGTGGCCGTGTGGAAATTCCAGGGAGCTCACACGGTCAGGCTAAGAATCCACACGGCTGTGCACTTATCGCTGTGCAGCATGCATGAAGCTCATTAGATGGAACGCCGCGTTATGGCACTCACACGGGCAGACTGGGAAGACACACGGCCGTGTGGTCGGGAAATTCTGGGTTTTAACCCAATTTCGAGTTTAAGGAGAGAGAATCGATTTTCCATAGAAAAAACAGAGCTTTAGAGAGAGAAAGTGCGAAGAATAAACCCTAGGAGCTATTTGGAATGGATTTCTCACCATTGAAGCCCAGATTGCATCCTCAGGAGTGAAGATCGACATCCCAAAGCAGATTATCCTCATCTTTACGAGTATGACTACTCTTATTTCTGTTTTCCTCTCTCTCTATGGAGTAGAACCTTCTCTCACTTGGGGTATGAAGAACCCTAGTTCCATGGGAATCTTGATTGTAATGACTTGGGATTGATATACTGATTGATTTTAATCGCTTGATGCATGATTCATTGAGTCAATTGAAGCCTGATCATCTTTTTCTTGATTTCTGCTGCAACTTGAGATAAAAAGAATCTGATTAGGTTGTTAGAGCTTTATCGATCGGTAGTGGTAGATTGGTTATACGAGAGTTAATCGATTTACTGCTTTGTACTGGCATCCAATTCCAGTAGTGGAGTTCTATGTTTATATCGATTTACTGCTTTGTACTGGTATCCAATTCCAGTAGTGGAGTTCTATGTTTATTGCCTCAGCAGTCTATCCCAGTGAAGGCTAGTCGCCTGCCGGTTAGTCTACCTGAGAGGGCTTGGTCAGCTTAAGAGATTCCAAGCTACTATTCGATCTTCAGCAGTTTAATCAACAGTAAATCAACCAAGGGTAATTACAACCTTGACCTAACTAAGGATCTAGGGGGACTCATTCCCGAGTGACTCTTCCCTTGCTAAAGAACTTCGAACCATTTCCTGCTTTCTTACTGCTTTTACTTAAAATCACAATCACTCGAGTTAGTTTGCTAGATAATATATAATCACGGAGTAGGCAGTAGATCTAGACCCCGGGTTGACAAATAGAGCTTGCCACTTTACTGCATTTCCGGACTACGATTACACTTGGTCGCAGTTTGGTGTTGTGTTTTAGCGTGTCAACCTCCTTCACTACTAGGTTTGAAATGTGAATAACAAGATAGGCCGAAGATGTGTGCTTGAATGTGGTTCATGATTGGTAGTGGTTTGGAAGAAGGGAAGTGTGATTTTTGGCTGATGCTAGTGGCCTTTGTTCTAGGAAAGGTTCTTAGTCGAGACCATAGAACCTTGGGTTTTAGGTTCAAGATGTAGGACCTCATGTCATGTTTTCCACCACCCAAAAAAGCCTTTTTCCCATGTCTCAGACAATTTCCAGTCATTTGAACCCGTGTCTAAGACCTCCGGACAAGCTAGTGTTGACAACTGTCCCGTGAACTCTAACATTTAGAGGTTGCAGCCGTGGTGGAGAGATGATAGGGCTGAATGTTGATGATGGTGCACATCTTTTGCACCAAAAAGTTCTTGATCCCACTAGTTGAGAGTGAGTGATTCATTCCTGTTTTGCATGTTCTTATCTTACCCTGTTGAGGACCTATGTTGCCCCGTTGTCGGTTCCTTGGACTTGAGTTCTATGCATGGTTAGTTTTGGTTGGTGAGTAGTCCGGTCGATACTTGCATTGATTTGTGAACAGGGTTAGAACTTTTCATTTGCCTATTCTTGATGCAATCGAATTTCGTTTGTGGAGGCAGTTCATATGTCGATGCCCAAATAGTTACTGAGATTCACCACTTGACGCCTTTTGATTTGTCCCCAAGTTATCTTGTTAGGTTGAGATATCACCTAGGTTGAAAATGGTTTGCTTGGGGACTAGCAAACGTCTAAGTGTGGGGGAGTAATTCGGGCTCATGTGTACACTTTTTACCCCCTAGTTTGCTTAGTCGTTTGAAGCATTTTTACTCCGGGGGGTTTGGTTTTACGCCTTGTTTTGGTGTTTTTCAGACTATGGCCGGTAGAACCATCCCCGGAGTTGAAAGTTGGACGAAGGGTGAAAAATCAAGTCAAACGGTGGAAACAGCAGCAGATCATGGTTTGGGCTGTGAGTTCATGGTCACTTAGACCATGAACTGGAGGGGATTCTCGCGAACAGCCAGGCATCCAGAGCACAAATGGTTTTCACTAGACACGAGTCAGTTCACGGTCGGAAGACCGTGAACTCAGGCCATTTCCCGTGAACTGGGATTAGTGATGTGGTGCGTTTCGACTTTGGTTCATGGTCTAGGCTTTCAGTTCAAGGTCGTGAACTAAGACTGTGAACTAAGCCCGATCTAGGTATATAAAGGAGGTTGAGCCAAAGGAGAAAAGGGAGAAACCTAGTGTGAGAAACTTCTTCTTCTTTAGAATTCTAGAGTGAGAAAGTGACGAACCAAAGAAGAGGAGAAGCTAGGGTTTCATCTTCAAGCAAGGATTTGGGAATTCCTCCCCCAAAGGCGGATCTCTTCAACACAAGGAGCAATGCTAGCATCTCTTTGATGGTTTTCCTTCTTCTCTCTTGTGTTTTCCCTTCTCCTAGCATGGAGTAGTTCCTTCTTTCACTTGGGTGTTTGTAAACTCTAGCTACAATTATGTGAATGCTTGTATGAATTGGATGATTTGTGTGTGGTTGTGTTAATGTGAATGTGGAGGTATTATTCATGAATGATTGTGTTGTGTGAAAGTCCATCAATCTAATTGCCATTCTAAACTAGATAGAGAGAAAACCCCCTTCCTTTTTTTGAAAGAGGCTTGAATGCTGGGAGATAACGCCATATTCTAAGATGTTTTCCCATCATTTCGTGACCGTTTGAGCTTTGTTTCTCCCTCTTGTGGCGTGTTTTACGCTTGTGCGTGGTAGTTTATGATGTTTCAGGACTTAATACGTGGATGGGTGCGATGGAGCAAAGTTTCGGGACATTTTGGAGCGAACGGGCAGATAGATCATGGGAGTTACGGGCTGGCCCGTAACTCTCTAAGAGGAGCCGTAAGTTGAAAGTGAAGGAAGAAGGCTTCCAAGAGGCTTCTAGGAGTTACGAGTTGACCTTCCCAGTTACGGTCAAGGCCGTAACTCAGCCATTGAACCCGTAACTCTTGGGAAGCATAAACATCCGTCCAAGAGCATTTTCAAATTTAGGATCTCCCCCTTCAAGTTACGATCGAGACTGTAACTCCCCAAAGGAAGTCGTAACTCTTGGTTTATGGATTGCAATAACGACGTCGTTCTGCTGCAAGTTACAGGCGGTCAAGACGAGTTACGGTCGTACCTTAGGCCGTAACTCGCCGAATCTCAGCCTATTTAATGGCTGCTCGGGAAATTTGTAAAGGATCCGTATTTTTGGAATTCTAAATGCATAAAAAACGCTAGAGAGAGAGTGACGAAGAGAAACCCTTGGGCAAGGATTGGGGCGATCTGAAGATCTCGGAGCTCGATTCCCAACCTCGGAGTACCGATTAGCCACCAGGAGTAGTTGCCCATTGTCGTCCAGATGATGTCTATTCCGAGCATGACGTTCTCCCATCTCTCCATGGAATAATTTTCCCTTTCATGTGGGTATGAAGAACCCTATTGGGTATGTTGGGTATGAAGAACCCCATGTTATGAATGATTGATTTGATAAATTCAGTTGAGCACTTATTCAGAATTGCATGAGTCCTGATCAAACCTGTGTAATTCCGACTTTAACTTAGAATGATAGTCTCTGCATAGGTTAAAAGAGCAACCTTTAATTGAAAGTGGTGAATCGACTGCTTTAGTCGAGAAGTCGATTCGCTGATTCGTACTGGAACAAAGGCCAGTAGTGGGAGTTTCGCGTGTGTAACCTTGGTTAGTGTATGGCGGTGGAGGTTAGTCGCCCGGAAGGTATTCGAATTAAGAGGGTCTGGACAACTTTAGTCGAGAGTCCAAATCAGTAAAGAACTTCTCGCGGTTTATCTATCAATCTGAGTAATTTGGGACCGTATAATCTGAACTAGCTGGACACTACGGGGAACCATACCTGGTTGACCTTTTGAACCTGAAAAGAACCAGACCATTACTTGCTTTATTTGTTTCTTTTGAACTGAAGTCATTTCACTCGCTTTGTCTTGCCAGATAATAGGAGTTCGCTGAGTAGGCAGTAGATCTAGAGCTCTTGTCGATAATTAGACTTAACCCCTATTCTGCATTTCCACTCTGCGATGATACTTGGTCATAGTTTGGTGTTGTGTCGTAGCGTGTCTAGTTTTTGGCGCCGTTGTCGGGGACACGTCTAGATTGGAGAAACGTGATTACTTTAGCATTTAATTTTCTGCATTTTTCTCCTTTCCCCTGTGTGCCTTCACGGGTTTGCTTGCTTAGCTGTGTGCAGGTAGTGCATGACCCATAGCCAGTGGAAGAATTACTAACGTTGAACCCGAAACTAGAACCCACTTGTCGCAAACTTAGGCGAGCGCAGCGAGTCAGACATGGAACAACATGAATCCGGAACAGCACTTGCGGATGCCAATCCAAGCTCCTCTGGTGAATCAAGTCTCACCTCGAGGCGGTATTCCACTGGCAAGCGCTACCAACCCGTGGCTTACTCCCCAGGGGCTCACTATGGAGTATTTCTACACTCCATGGATCGCTAACATCCGCCCCGTCATCCATTATCCACCCATCCCTGCCAACAATTTCGAGATTAAGCCATGCTGGATACAATATTGCATCCTCCATCCAGTTCCATGGGCTCAAAGACGAAGATGCAAGGGTTCATTTTTCTCGACTCCTGCAGCTGACCAATGGGTTCAAGCTGAATGGCGTCCCAGATGACGCAATCCGTCTTCATCTCTTCCCCCACTCCCTACGGGTATTGCGACGCGGTGGCTAGAGACTCGACCACCATTGTCCATCACCTCTTGGGACGGTATGACTGACAAGTTCTTAAATAGGTACTATCTGGACTCTAAAACCTTAGAGATTCCGCGGGAGATCACTGGTTCCCGCCAAGAAGATGATGAGTCACTGCGAGATGCTTGGGAGCGGTACTCGGGTCTATTCTGGAAATGTCCCCATCACGACTTTAGTGAGGCATTGATTCGGGCCTAATTGTACATGTTTTGCCCCCATTTTCCTTAGTCGTTTGTGGCAATTGTGCTCCTAAATGGGTGGTTTTACGCTAGGTTTCTTGTGTTTTAGCGTGTGTCAGGATTTAACAGGTGAAACCAGCCCTAGAGTCGAAAGTTGGACAAAAAGGAGCGAAAACCGGGAGAAGAGGTGAAAAACGACGAGTTCACATTTTTCCTCCGAAGTTCACGGTCTTGTATGACCGTGAAGAAGAGCCATTGGGCGTGAACTTTGATGTGTCTAGGGCCCAAATACAAGTTACTGACGCTAATTGAGTTCGCGGTCGCTAAGACCGCGAGCAAGAGCTGTTGGCCGTGAACCCGTGGAAGCAAAGCGGTGCGTTTCGGCGCCCATCTTCAGTTTACGGACGCGTTTCAGAGTTCACGGCCGTGAACTGAGATCATTCTATATTTAAAACATGAGCTAAAAGGAAGAGAGAGGGGACAACCCATTGTGTGAGAAAGCCTTCTTCGGATTTTTAGAGAGAGAAACATGAAACAAAGGAGAAGGAGGCTAGGGTTTTGCTCCAAGGTGGGATTTGGGAAGATTCTCCTCAAGAGAAGTTCAGCGCAAGGGTCTAGAAGATTGGAAGCCTCCCTCAAGATGGTTTCTGCCTCTTCTCCTTGTGTGTCTCCCATTTCTAGCATGGATTAGATTTCTTTTCACTTGGGTGTTGTGAAACCCTAACTAGCTACCATGTAGAGTCTTTTATGTGAATTGAATGATTGTCATTAGGTATTGTTTAATTCAATGATTGAGGTATTATTCATGTTGATTGTGCATGCTTGTGCTTAGCAATCTAAGGATTGTGCATGTTTTGTGCTTACCATCCTTAGGTTTGTGCATGTTTGGTGCTTATCAACCTAAGGATTGCGCACAACTTAGATTTGTGCATGTTGGTGTTTAACAATCTAATTAGCCACTTTAACCTAGATTAGAGAGGAAAATCCCCCTTCCAAGGGAGACTCAATCGAGTTGGTTTTCCTTTAACTTTTGAAGCCACCTAATTAGGTTAATTTAGGGATAACCTCAATGTCGAATTAAGCAAATTGGCTAACAGCGATTAAGTTGTCCAACCCTTGAGTTGAGTGAGGGAGTAAGTCAATCACTGATTGCCTAAACCAAGAGGGCCGAGTGACACGGCCTATAATGTATACCTCGATTTAGCAATCGGGAGTGTGGTATACAACCATATTTGCATCCCTCTGCGGTTTACGGTTACCTTGCCCATAGCAGTCGTTTCAATTCACATACCATGGTAGTAGTTAGAGGGAAGCGACACCCGAGTGATCCTTCTCACAAAGAGCGTTAAAAACCATTTATCTTTGCCTTATTTTATTTTTATTATCAAACTTTCCAACCAAAACTTTGTTGCTAGATAATGATTCAAATGACTGAAGTAGGGGTACACGGACCAGCCTGTTTTTTATATTTAAACATACTTATCATGTACTCCAGCCGGGTAAGGTTTATACTTGGACCTTAGGCATGAAATTATTGTGGTATTCCGGACGAGTCAAGTTTTTGGCGGCGTTGGCGGGGACAACGGTCTGTTATCTTGGAAAGGTTGTTTGGTGTTAATCTAGCCTTTTTTAATTTATAGTTTTGAAAGTGTGTGAGCTTTGTTTGTGCTAGACTTGGTGTGTTTTCCGATTGTGTGTAGGTGGTGCATGACCCGGAGTAACCCGACACATTTGCTACCACTTGACGAGGACATAAACAAAACTCTCCGGCTCATAGATAGGGAGAGAGAGCTAGCGGGGGCAAGGAGAAGGAGTGAAGGAAGGGGATATTAATTGGGTCCCAGTGTTAGTGGAGAAGAAGTTGAAGAAATGGAAGTTGAACCCGTTGTTGGAGTAGAAATGGCAGGAACCAAAGACAAGATGGAGCCGCCCAATCTCGTCACTTGAACGATGCGGCGGAGGAAGAGGAAGCCCCGGGAAAAATGGGGTACTATATGGCCCCACGGCCAGCGGACATTCAATCTCCAATCCTACATCCTCTTGTGGCGTTAAACAATTTCGAGATCAAGCCGGCTCTAGTGACTATGATACAAAGCAATGCTTTATTCCACGGCCTTGAGGGCGAGTCACCAAGAGAGCACGTGCAAAGATTCTTGGAGCTCGCGGGGAGCTTGAAAATCAATGGTGTGCCGGCCGAAGCTTTGCTACTAAGGCTTTTCCCCTATTCACTTTCGGGGAATGCACTTAGGTGGCTAAACAATCGCCCACCTCGGTCAATCACCTCATGGGATGAACTCCTCAACAAGTTTATGACTCGCTATTGCCCGCCTTCGGACGGGGAGTGGAGAAAAAAAATTACCCATTTCGAGCAAGAAGAGGACGAGACCTTGAGGGGACGCTTGGGAGAGGTAATCCGATACACCACGGGTTTGAAGAACAATTTTAGATTGAAACCTTCTATGGAGGTTTAATCCAAGAAGACAACATTCTCATTGACTTCTTGTGTCGAGGGAAATTGAGGAATATGGCTCCGCCCCAAGTAACCGAGATACTTGAAGACATGGCCCTCAGGGGATATGATTGGGGGTTGACTAGAAGTGGGAGGAGAAGCAATGAAAGGGGAGTGAGAATTGGGGGAGCGAGTGCTCCGCTTGAGGCGAATTTGGATAAGTTGATAGAGGTTATGCTTGAAGATAAGAGGCAAGGAAAAAGGTCGGCAATGTCGTGCGACTGGTGCTCAAGCACTAGCCATGAGCAGTGGCGGAGCCACTCAGAGATGTGGGGGGTGCCAGCAGCCCCCTTGGATGGGATCCAAAAATCCAAGAATATAGGTAGAACCCCTTAAGAACAATTTGTCTTGAAATTAAAATTATGGATTTGTTCTTCTCACCAGCACACTCCTACGTCTTATAAGATTCAATTAACTAAACTAAGTTGTTCTTTGATTTGTCATATAATAAAGATCTTGATATATAAATTAGATGAAGAGATACTATTTGAGGACACCCAAAAAAAAAAAAAAAAACTTCGCGGGCAATTTTTTTTGTTGCAACAAGTGTATACCATTTCCTCCATGAAATATATCAAGAACAATCTTTGGATTCGGATGAATGATGAGTGGTTGAACAATTTGTTGGTGACATATATTAAACAAGATGCATGTGTGTGCCGGTTTAGACAACGAATGTGTTCTACTTTACTTTTAGAATATGAAATCTTGTCGTTATTCATTGTAAGCGATGTGGTTAAACATGTATTTTTAATGGCATGAATATTGAGTATCATGTTATTGACTTTTTAGTATATTTGACTTTTCTATTATGCGCCTAGTTGATTTCTTTACGGTATGAAGAAAGGCACCCCCTTGAACAATTTCCTGACTCCGCCACTGGCCATGAGATGGCGTAGTTAAAAGAAATGAAGGAGGCAACCGCCCCGGAGGAACAAGTCAACTTTGTGTCAAATTGGGCTAACAACCCATATAGAAACACTTATAACCCCGGATGGAGGAACCACCCAAATTTTGCTTGGGCATCACCGACGAATCCCAAGGCCCTCAGGTTTTCAAGGTGCCACAGGAAATTACCAACCCCGGCCGACCTTCATCCAACAAAGGCCCCAAGTTCAAGGCTCAAGCTTCCAACAACCATACCAAACACAAGGTGGGCTAGAGTTTCAACAACAACAAAAACTCGAAAAACTATCTAAGCTTGAAGACCTAGTGAACACCTTTGTGAGTACGAGTAATCAAAAGTTCGAGAAGATAGAGCAATTTATGGATGTGGCAACTACCAATTTTACCACAGTTGAGGCGGGAGTCCGAAGCCATCAAGAGAGCCTCCAAAGTTTGGAGGTGCAAATTGGAAACCTTGCTAGCATCCTCACCGAGAGACCAGGGGAGCCTTACCTTCCCAAACTGTGGCGAACCCCAAGGACCATGCGGGGTAAATGCACTTCAAGTGAGGAGTGTGAAGGTGGTTCCGGAAGTCGCACTAATGAAGTGATGGAGAAGGAAGATACCAACCCGAAGAGACGAGAGAAGAAGCCCTCGAGGAATAAGAGGAAGGAGGCAAGGAAGGCATCGCCGGTGGGGGAGCACACGCCACCTCTTCCTTACCCCACAAGGATGTACAATGAGAGGTTGGAGAACGAGTGTGGAGGTTTCATGGAAATGCTCCGCAACCTCCACCTCAACATCCCTTTCCTTGAAGCCATGGCTCAAATGCCAAGATACGCCAAGTACCTCAAGGGCCAAGAAGCCAAAGCTTGAAGGCCTCGCCAATGTGACTCTTGGCGAGGAGTGTTCGGCTTACCTCCTCAACCGCTTGCCCAAAAAGCGGTCCGACCCAGGTAGCTTTGCTATCCCTCTCGATATTGGCAACCATCATATAGACAATGCCTTGGCGGACCTAGGAGCTAGTGTTAATGTGATGCCCTACAAGCTTTTCAAAAAGTTAGAAGTAGGTGAACTTAAGACCACTAAGCTCAGCATCACCTTAACCGACCATTCGGTCATTAGCTCTAGAGTTATAGTGGAGGACATGTTTGTGAGAGTGGGCAAGTTTGGATCTCTGACCGAATTCGTGATTCTCGACATAAGTGAGGACTCGGATATGCCACTCATCCTCGGTCGTCCCTTTCTTGCCACCGCCAAGGCATTGATAGACGTTAATGAGGGCCCCTTAATTCTGAGGGATGTTAATGAGAGAATCAAGCTTGAAATTGACCCTAAGGTTAGGAGTGATGAAGTGAAGGGAGTGGTTCCAAATGACATGAATGAGAGCGGGGGAGAGCCTATCAAGGAAAACCCCACCATTACATGTGTGGCTTTTGGTGATGTTGAGCAGGAAGTTAAGAAGGGTTCTATGCCCAAGGGATCGAGGATTAATGCTTAGAGGCGAAGGATTATAGGAGTTTGGCTCGGAAGATTGGGGAGGCCGAAGCAACGTTGGCCAATCAAGAGGGCCAACTCAAGGAGCCTAAGATGGGGGCTACAAGCCTTGCCCTAAGAGTGTGGCGGATACACTCTCGGTGGCATCACATTCAAAGTCGTGATCGATCCCCAACCGTCAAGCTAATGATGATAAATTAGCACTTGTTGGGGGGAACCCAACAAAGGTTTGTTTTCATTTCCTTAATTTCGTTTTTGTGTTAAGTGAAGAGTTCAAGTGGTCAAGTGGTGTCCCAGTGCCAGGTTTTGTGGTTTGCGATTAAAGGTTGTGTTGTGATCGATTAGGAGGCACGGTGGAATAGGTTGAGTCGAATTTTTCTCAGAAGTGTCATGTTTTCTCTGATGTTCACGGACGGATTACTGTGTTCACAATCTTACAAGACCGTGAACAGGCAAACGCGTCTGTTGAAATGACCCGATCCTTTTTGAAAATCAAACCATAACTCAAACCACAAACCGGTTACTCCGGAGCAACCCAAAATAAGTTTACAAGTCAAAACCAAAAATCAACAACAATAATATTTAAGACTCTCAAGTAAAATGCCCTAAACACTTGGGCGACCTCAATCCAGAGCAACGAAACATAAAACACAATCCTTGAGTTTCCTAGTATACTCATTAAGACATGAAACTAAAGTCAGATATAATGGGAGGTCCCATCTCGTTACCCAGATCCAGTTGACATCTTTAGGTTTGCCGCGGCTTCTTTCCTCGGGTAACCTCCTTTTGATGGATGCGTCCTCTTCCCCTCTTTGCACCTGGTGAGTGAGAAGGGCCAGTCTCGTCGTTACTTCGTAAGGTATTTGCCCTAAAAAACTCCTTACTAAACACATTATTCGGGTTCTTGACTTAGACAAAAGTCGTTCTTGCTTTCATCCTTTATACTTTGTTATCTCTAGAATTTCCTTATTTTTATTCTTAATCCATATACACCATCACTAGGGACCAACACGTCACGTCTCGCCGTCCGGCGTCCCTACCCTAGTATGCCAACCGTGTTACGTCTCGTCGTCCGGTTGCATACCCAAGCTCGGCAATGGCACTGCGTTACGCCTCGTCGTCCAGTCCATGCCCGATCAACTTCTGCGTTACGTCTCGCAGTCCAGTAGTTACCCCAACATACTCGATCAACTACTGTGTTACGTCTTGTCGTCCAACTTTGAACCGACCATCTACCGGGTCCAATAGTGGCCCAACCACCCGGGGGTTCATCTTACCATTAACCATACATAATACAACCATACATTCATACATAGCACAACGTGTGCCTCCACCCTTAAGTAGGCGGTGGGATGCCTCGCACACATATCGCGCATTACTCAAAAATTAAATAAATAATAACTTGAACGAAAAGCATAAACTAAAAGACCTACGACACAGATTTTATCGCCTTTACACTCACCTCGAAAATATGACTCCTCGATTCATTCCTCAAAGAAATCCCTCCTTAGCCGGATTTTCTTGGAAAACCTATTAATAAGAATTCATTCTCTTAGACGGCCTTTCTCGATTTAAATACCCCTTTTTATTTAGCAAAATACCTCTCCTCAAGGTACTATCCTCAATTCTCCTCCCAAAGTTCCCTTAATCTCCTTTAACAATTTTCTAGAAATAATCCCTTCAAACCGACCACTTTTCCTAATTAATTTTGTCTTGTAAAAAATTTTCACCTCATTTGAACCTTCTTAAAAATTGTGATAATAATTTTTCTATATCAATCATGAGAACAAATACCATGGAAAATTATCAAAACCCTGAAAATCCCTCGGCAAGATTTTTATTTAATTAAAATGAACATTCGACCAATTTCAAAAAATAGTAATACATTTTTAAAAAATCCGCAATTTAATCACAACCCTCTCCTAAACGTAACTCAATTTATAAAATTGTTACATCCAGAAATCAATACCTAGAGAGGCATGAAACAATTTAAAACATCTAAAAATACGTTTTTGGAAATTCCCATCAGCCTTAGTGACCACCCAAAATCTGTCACTAAAAACCTGCAAAGTCTGTCGCTAAAACTCCAGAATTGCACCCTCACAAAAAATCACCAAGTCGACCGATCTATCTCAAAGGGATCGAGTTTCCTTACCTCTAGAACGTTCCTAGGCCTAGGTTGGATGACCTGGGACGTTGATCTCCTCATTGATCGAACCCTCCAACGTAACCGCTAATAAAATATGAGCTTTGGATTAGACTATCAATGAATTGAGTTTAGAAATCGCGAAGGGGTTCATGATCCTTACCTAGAAACACGGAAGGGATGGGATCGGGGTCAGGGTCGGGAAACATAGTGAGGTCGTCGCTCCCTTTCTTTTTATTCTTCTCGCCGCGCTGGGGAACGGGACGGGCGACGGTGGGGTTGTTTGCTGGGGAAAAGATTTGGGAAGAGGGGGGGTCGATGTTGGGGAATTATTGCTAGGGTTGGGGCCGCTCGGCTCCGTCCCAGGATTTGTGTCCCTTTATATATATATAATTATATAATAGGGGAGTTCTACGGTGCCCAAGGTGAAATCCGGAGTACCGCATACCTTGAGTAAGAAAACGCTATCCAGAACTTGAATTGACTGATCTTTAGAACATGATACTATATTCTAACCCCTAAAGATCAAAATCTAAGTCTTAATTCTCTAAATCTTATACCCCAAGATCAATTTAGTTAGAAACAATAATCGACGGTTATGATTCGTCCAAATATAGACAAAAATCAATGCACCATCTTAGAGTTTATAGTTTATGATTTAGATAATTAGGACCTAGGGTTCACTCATTAAGGGTTAGGGTATAGTATCATGCCCAAAAATTCTGTTAATTCGAGGTCTAGATAGCGTTTTCATACTCAAGGTATGCGGTACCCCGGATTTTACCCGGGGTACCATAGAAGGCACCATATATAATAATAGTTATTATTATTATTATTATTATTATTATCATTATCATTATTATTATCATTATTCTTAATCTGCAGTTGCAACTTTTAGTACGTAACCGTTAATCCAACCATTCACGTATTAAGGTCGAACCTAAACTCAAAGGTCGGAGTGTTACATTTCCTCCACCCTTATAAAAATTTCGTCCCCGAAATTTGGAACCGGAACGATAATTAATTGGTCGTAAACTTTTGGTGTTGGACTAAAACTTCTTAAGATAGAATATAACATTTCCTTCTAGGGCCAAAATGCAAGTTAGAATATAACTTTTGACTAAAACTTCTCAAGCTAGAATATAACTTCTCAAGCTTTTGACTAAAACTTCCCAAGCTAGAATATAACTTTTGGTGTTTGACTAAATTTGTATGGCCGTGAAGAAGAGCCGTTGGCCGTGAACTTTGAGGTGTCCTAGGCCAAAATGCAAGTTATTGACGCTAATTGAGTTCCCGGTCGCTAAGACCGTGAACAACAGTTGTTGGCCGTGAACCCGTGGTAGCAAAGCGGTGCGTTTCGGCGCCCATCTTCATTTCACAGACGCGTTTCAGAGTTCACGGCCGTGAACTGAGATCATTCCCTATTTAAAAGATGAGCTGAAAGGAAGAGAGAGGGGAGAACCCATTGTGTGAGAAAGCCTTCTTCATATTTTTAGAGAGAGAAACACAAACCAAAGGAGAAGGAGGCTAGGGTTTTGCTCCAAGGTGGGATTTGGGAAGATTCTCCCCAAGAGAACTTCAGCACAAGGGTCTAGAAGATTGGAAGCCTCCATCAAGATGGTTTCTACCTCTTCTCCTTGTGTTTCACCCATTTCTAGCATGGAGTAGATTTCTTTTCACTTGGGTGCTGTGAAACCCTAACTAGCTACCATGTAGTTTCTTTTATGTGAATTGAACGATTGTCATTGGGTATTGTTTAATTCAATGATTGGGGTATTATTCATGTTGATTGTGCATGCTTGTGCTTAGCAATCTAAGGATTGTGCATGTTTTGTCTTAACATCCTTAGGATTGTGCATGTTGGTGCTTAGCAACCTAAGGATTGTGCATAATTGTGCTTAGCATCCTTAGGTTTGTGCATGTTGTTACTTAGCAATCTAATTAGCCACTTTAACCTAGATTAGAGAGGAAAATCCCCCTTCCAAGGGTGACTCAATCGATTTGGTTTTCCTTTAGCTATTCAAGCCACCTAATTAGGTTAATTTAGGGCAAACC
The DNA here is from genome assembly GCA_946122785.1 of Linum tenue. Taxonomy (NCBI): domain Eukaryota; kingdom Viridiplantae; phylum Streptophyta; class Magnoliopsida; order Malpighiales; family Linaceae; genus Linum; species Linum tenue. The sequence goes on along the minus strand of CAMGYJ010000004.1, from coordinate 25,221,907 downwards.
TCAATGTCGAATGAAGCAAATTGGTTAAGTGCGATTAAGCTATCCAACCCTTGAGTTGAGTGAGAGAGTAAGTCAATCTCCCATTTCCTAAACCGAGGGAGCCGAGTGACTCGGCCTATAATGTATACCTCGGTTTAGCAATCCAGATTGTGGTCTACGACCATATTTGCATCCCTCTGCAGTTCGCGGTTACCTTGCCCATAAATTCGTTTCAATTCACATACCATGGTAGTAGTTAGGGGGAAGTGACACCCGAGTGATCCTTCTCACAAAGAGCTTTCAAAACAATTTATCTTTGCCTTATTATATTGTAATTACAAAATTTTCAACCAAAACTTTGTTGCTAGATAATGATTCAAATGACTGAAGTAGGGGCACACGGACCGGCCCGGGTTGATATTTAAACATACTTATCATGTACTGCACCCGACTAAGGTTTATACTTGGACCTTAGGTGGGAAATTATTGTGGTATTCCGGACGAGTCATGCATTCACTTTGGGGAACTTCTATAGTGCTCTGTCACCGAAGAGTCAGAGATTGATCGAGTCTTTATGTCCGGGTGGCGACATCCTCACTAAGACTCCACCCGAGCTGAATCAGATGATCAGTACTTTGGCCGCCAGAGATCATTCTTGGTTGCAGATCCCCAGAGTTAGGAGCTCTCGTGACAGAGGTGTGCATGCCATGGAGGCCAGATCAGGCCTTGAGCGCGAGGTGGTTGAGTTGGTTCAGACATTGAAGCAGCCTAACAACCTCATATCAGGCAGATGCATTGCCGCGCCTCGTGTAGCACAGTGCTAGTGGTGTGAGAGTTTGAACCACTTGGTGGAGGATTGTCAGGCTATATGGGAGTCCTCCACACCCCAGGAGCAATTGGAATCCATCGCTAATGCTCGACGCCTTGACCCCTACAGTGGCATCTATAATAAGGGGTGGCGCCAGCGTCCCAATTTCTCCTAGAATGGCAACAAAAGCAAAACCACCAAGCCTCCCGGTTTCACAGCACCAGCTGGTGCTTTTCAGCAGAGGCAGTAGTACCAGAACCGACATGGTTCATTTCTTCAGCAGCAGCCATTTCAGCCCAGACAGGGGCAACCTTTCCAGCAGCTGCAGAGGCAATTCGCCCAGCCGACAGCAGCCACAGCACAGGGTGACCAGATGTCAGAGCTGAAAAATATGGTGACGGCTTTCGTGAGAACCAGTACGGAGAAGTTCGCCAAAGGAATTCTCTATGACGAAATTCAATGCACTGGAGGCAGGCCAAAGGAACCAGAGTGCTATTATATAGGACCTCCAGAACCAGATTGGAGGAATAGCTCGAAATAACAGTACCAGGGCACCGGGAACTCTACCTGCCAGCACCATCCCGAACCCTTGCGAGCCTCACCAGCAGTTAGATGCCATCACTACTAGAAGTGGCAAGACGACATCTTTTGTACCTGCTCCATCCAGGTAGGAGGAACCAACACCTACTCCAGCACTTCCAGCTGAAGATGAAGAGGTGGGGATAGAGAAGGAAGCACCTGCTCCCATGCCATAGCTAGTGGTTAAGGAGCATGTTCCCCCAGTTTCCCTTCCCTACTCGTATGCATGAGGACAAGCTGGAGACACTGTTGAAGATTCCCCAGTATGCAAAATTCATGAAGGATCTCCTCACCAAGAAAAAGAAACTTGGGGATCTCTCGACAGTGATGTTGAGCGAGGAGTGTTCTGCAATCCTGCAGAACAAGCTCCCAAAGAAGCGCAAAGACCTAGGGAGTTTTACTATCCCCCCTTGTTATTGGCAGCATGCATGTAGGAAAGTCCTTGGCGGACCTAGGCGCTAGCATCAATGTCATGTCTTATAAACTATTTAAGAAGCTAGGCTTAGGTGAACCTAGAACCACTAGGATGAGTATTCAGTTAGCTGGTCGGTCGATTGTGCATCCTAGGGGTATCATATAGGACTTGCTTGCTAATGTGGGTGCATTCACATATCCCGTTGATTTTGTTATCTTGGATATAAATGAGGATGTGGATGTGCCTTTGATTTTAGGTAGACCATTTCTCGCCACCGCCAAGGCGTTGATTGAAGTGCATAGTGGCAAGTTAATTTTGCAGGATGTGGATGAACAAGCTACATTTTTTGTGTTTGATAATGTGAAACAGTCCTATATGCATGATGACTTGGATTGCTATGACATGCTTGCTGATTTTGAAACCGCACTCCCCATCACGAGTGCGGGTACCGACGATTCCCTTGAGCTGTGTATTTTTCTAGGTGAGCAGGCATCGCATGAGCTGCAGCTCGAGGATCAGTTGGTCGCGCTAGAGCGTATCCAGTTCATGGAGGTCGATAAGGCGTTCAAGTCGATCTCATCCTCGACCCACATCACCACCTCTTTGGAGGAGCCACCAGAACTGGAGCTAAAGCCCCTCCCTCCTCATTTGGAGTACGCAATTTTCCGGAGGGGAACAAGCTTCCAGTTATCATCAGCTCTACCCTCACACCCAAGCAAAAGACTAGCTGGTGGCCCTGCTGAAGTAGTATGAGCGAGCTATGGCATGGAAGATCATCGATATCTGGGGGATCAGCCCCTCCTTCTACTACCACCGGATATTGCTAGAGGATGAGATTCGGTCGGTGAGAAGGCCCAAGCGGAGATTGACACCGAACCCGGAGGTTGTGGTTCAGGCAGAGATTATCAAGTTGATTTCCCAACCTCAGAGTACTGATTAGCCGCCAGGAGCAGTTGCCCATTGTCGTCCAGATGATGTCTACTCCGAGCATGACGTCTCCCATCTCTCCGAGCATTTTTCCCTTTCATCTGGGTATGAAGAACCCTAGTTGTGTATGTTACGAATGATTGTATGAACCCCATGTTATGAATGATTGATTTGATAAATTCAGTTGATGAATTATTTAGAATTGCATGAGTCCTGATCAAACCTGTGTAATTCCGGCTTTAACTTAGAACGATAGTCTCTGCACAGGTTAAAAGAGCAACCTTTAATTGAAAGTGGTGAATCGAATACTTTAGTCGAGAAGTCGATTCACTGCTCCGTACTGGAACAAAAGCCAGTAGTGGGAGTTTCGCGTGTTTAACCTTGGTTAGTGTATATCGGTGGAGGTTAGTAGCCCGCCAAGTATTCGAATCAAGAGAGTCTGGAAAACTTTAGTCGAGATTCCATATCAGTAAAGAACTTCCCGCGGTTTATCTATCAATCTGAGTAATTTGGGTAATCTGAACTAGTTGTACACTAGGGAGAACCATACCTGGATGACCTTTTGAACCTGAAAAGAACCAGACCATTACTTGCTTTTGTTTCTTTTGAACTGAAGTCATTTCACTCGCTTTGTCTTGCTAGATAATAGGAGTTCGTGAGTAGGCAGTAGATCTAGAACCCGGGTCGATAATTAGACTTAACCACTATTCTACATTTCCACTCTGCGATTATACTTGGTCGGATTTGGTTTTTTGTCATAACCTGTCACTGGGTTTTCTTAGGCAATCCAATGTCTCCTAGTTAGGTTAATGCAAGGCAAACCTCCTATTTTGTATTAGCACCTAGGATTTGGTTGTGGGTCGCCATCCGAACTCCGATTCGAGGGTGAAGTCTAACCAACCCTTAGTCAATAGGTCGAGAGAGTCACGTTGGTTGCTTGGATCATATCCCTTTCCCCCGACCTAGAGACTAAGAGAGTGGTGCTTGGCTACTTGTTACACTTCCCTACGGTTTACAACCCCCTCACCACACATGACCGTTCGATCCAACAAGTCGTAATTGCTAGCTAGGGGAGCAACACTTGGGTGAAGCCTTCTCAATTAGTGTCAAATCCAGTTAATTTTTCAAACATTTTAGCTTTAGATTGTTGTTTTCACCATAAATCAACCACTAGATAATGTTACAAACAATCGAAGTAGGGGTGCATGAACCGGCCCGGGTTGATATCTAAACATACTTTACCTGTACTGCACCCAGTTAAGGTTTATACTTTAGCCTTAATTGGGATTTTTAAAGTGGTGCATTCGGGTTGAGTTACAAACCCTATGATCGTGATTCTCTATTATCTACTGATTTGATTATTTATCATGCAATTGTTGGGTCTTGATTCACCCCTCAATTTGTAGCATTTTGACCTACAAGAGAGAATATATCCCTAGGTTGAATAGAGCATTACTAATTCTTCATTGTGGGTAAATGAACGAGTGTGATTTGATCCATAGTGTCATATTGGGCTTTACCAAATTGTGAAGCTAGTTTGAAAACCTCAATTACCTAGGGCGGTTGTACAATACGCCTCTCCAGATAGTGTAACTATGCGAGGTTGGATAACCCAAATAGTTAGTCCAGTCTGGTCTAGAATTCTAGATTGTATAAGTGTAGAGTCAATTACTCTAGGAGAGTAATCAACATCAACTGAAAGAAGGGATTAGAAAGATTCATGAATAAGTGAGTTCCCATCTTGTAATCTAGCTAGTGTACTTGTTAGATTAGTGTAGTTAGGTTAGTTCATTTATCTCCAATTCTTGTTTGGCTAGATAACAAACCAAAGTTTAAGTAACAGTACATCTAAAGACCATAGGGTTCGATAATTTTATTACTTGGTACCACTATACAACACCCAGTCATTATTTATGTTTGGCCTTCGATTTGGAGAGTAGTTGAGAGCAAGCCAAGTTTTACCCCCAACACGGATCTGGTCAGGTAATACCCGACAACGGGCTCGAATTTCTATCACTACCCTTATGATTATGTTATACATATTAATTTATTTACTATTACATTTAAAATTATTTTGATATATATTCTTCAAAAATATTTGTGATCTTTCATAGATATTTTGACCAAATATGTTTAGACTAGTACCTTGATGAGTGGATGATGGCCGATTGAGTGCGAATTGGGGGAAAATAAGAAGAAGTGGGGTTGGGGTTCGACGAACAGAAGAGGAGAGGGGAATTAAGGATTGATTATTCTTCTAAAATTATGTTTAATGAATCCCAAAATAATAACCCATTACATAAAAGAATTCTCGCTACTGCTAGTACTTCGGGTTGGGCTAGGGATGTCGGTCGAACTGGCGGACTGCCCCGATCATGCCTCCATCAGTCCCCTCCTCTGCGAGATTGACCTTGACCTCAAGGTCTAAACTGGGAAACCTCGTCTGCAGCTCTACAGTTGGCTCCCAGGTTACTAAATCGTCGGCGAGATACTTCCACCAACATTCTTCCACCAACCTGCCGCCACTCTTAACCCAATGATGCTCAAGGATGCGATCCACCTACAACTTGAGCTCCCCGTCCGTCATCACTGGTGGAGAAGGAATGGCATCCCCGCTAGGTGGCTGCTCAACATATTTCTTCAGCAATGATACATGAAAGGTGGGATGTATACATGCACCTTCTGGAAGCTTCCATCTTTTGGGTAAGCATGGCAAAACACCAAGGACTGTCGATAAGGACGAAGACGAAGTAGAATCCAATCACCAAGAACATACTTCACATTGCACCTTCTCGCATCTAAAAGCTACTTCATCTTGCTGTTGGAGGCCGCAAGGTTGAGATTCAATTGCTCCAACACACTATCCCGATTACATAACCACTCGTCCATTACCTGGACTGAAATCTCGCCCACCCGATAGCCCATCACGTTCGGCGGTTCTCTACCGTAGAGTGCCTAAAATGGTGATGTCCCGATGGTGCGGTGGAATGAGGTATTAATTCGGGCTTAGAATGTTGGTTTACGCTAGATTTCTAGTGTTTTAGTGTGTTTCAGGGTTTAACATGTGAAACCAGCCTCGGAGTCAAAAGTTGGAAGAAAAGGATTGAAAACCGGGAGAAGAGGTGAAAAATGGCCAGTTCACGGCTAACCCAGGAAGTTCACGGTCTTTCACAACTGTGAAGAAGAGCCTTTGACCGTGAATCGTGAGGCGTCCAGAGCCAAAACAGAGGTTACTGACACAAGATGAGTTCACGGTCACTAAGACCGTGAACAGAGGCTGTTGACCGTGAACAAAAGAGAACGAAACGGTGCATTTTGGCGCACGCTTGCAGTTCACGAACGCGTTTAGTGGTTCACGCTCGTGAACTAAGGCCATGAACTGAGCTCGTCTCTGGTTTAAAGATGAGCTGAAAGGAGGAGAGAAGGGAGAGCCCACTTTGTGTGAAAAGCCTTCTTCAGATTTCTAGAGAGAGAAACACGAACCAAGGGAGAACAAGGCTATGGTTTTGCTTCAAGGTGGATTTTGGGAAGATCTCCTCCAAGGAGAGTTCAATACAAGGGCCAAGAAGATTGGGAGCATCCTCCAAGATGGTTTCCTCTTCTTCTCTTTGTGTTTTTCCCATTTCTAGCATGGAGTAGATCTCCTTTCACTTGGGTGTTGTGAAACCCTAACTCTACCATGTAGTTTCTTTTATGTGAATTGAATGATTGCCTTTGGGTATTGTTTAATTTAATGATTGAGGTGTTATTCATGTTGATGGTGCATGCTTGTGCTTAGCAACTTACGGGTTGTGCATGTTTTGTGCTTAGCATCCTTAGGTTTGTGCATTTAGGTGCTTAGAAACCTAAGGATTGTGCATAATTGTGGTTAGCACCCTTAGGTTTGTGCATGTTGGTGCTAGCAATCTAATGAGCCACCTTAACCTAGCATAGAGAGGAAAATCCCCCTTCCAAGGGAGACTCAATCGAGTTTGTTTTCCTTCGGCTTTTTAAGCCACCTAACTAGGTTAATTTAGGGCAACCCTCAATGTTGAGTTAAGCAAACCGATTAATCGCGATTAAGCCGTCCGACCTTTGAGTTGAGTGAGGGAGTAAGTCAACTACCGATTGCCTAAACCGAGAGGGTTGAGTGACACTGCCTTTAATGTTTACCTCAGTTTAGCAATTGAGATTGTGGTCTCCGACCATATATGCATCCCTCTCGCGATTACCTTGCCCAAAATAATCGTTCCAATTCACATATCATGGTAGTAGTTAGGGGGAAGCAACACCCGAGTGATCCTTCCACAAAAGAGTTTTCGAACCCATTTATCTTTGTCCTATTTTTTTACAATTAGAAAACTTTCAAACCAAAAATTTGTTGCTAGATAATGATTAAAACAACTAAAGTAGGGGTAGACGGACCGGCCTGGGTTGATATCTAAATACTTGCTCTATACTACACCCGGCTAGAGTTTAAAAACTTGGACTCTAGTCGGTATTTTATTGTGGTTTAGTTTCGTCGAGTCAGGTATTATACCATATTTCAGCCCACGACAGCTTACTCAGCCACTTCTTCGGTTGCTAATGAGCAAAGCAACGGAGATACTGCTCCAAACACCTGTTAACCACTTCAGTCTATCCGTCTGACTCTTGATGATACGCTATTAATGGCGGTGTTCTGCATAGAAAACAACTCGCGCAAAAACTGTCCCATGAATAATGAATCTAGGTCGCACACAATCGAGGCGAGAATGCCATGATGCTTGACCATACCCTATACAAAAAGTTCTGCTACAATCTTCGCAATATAGGGATGAGAACACACCATGAAATGAGCGTATTAGTGAACCCGTCCACCACTACCAAAAGAACTAACTCCCCCCCCCCCCCATGGTGGCAATCCACCATCAAAATCCATGTTGACAGCCTCCAAAACGCTCCTCGGAATCGACAATGCCTCAGCAGCCCGACTAGGGGTGTACATGTGTCGGGTGGTCCGGGTCTAGTCATTTTAATCACCAGACACATGCATTACAATTTGGGAAATATTACACCCAAACCCACCCAAAAAAATTTAAACCCTACGGTTTGTTTCTAATTGGGTTGGGTTGGCAATATTTTTAAGTAAAAACCCAACCCAACACAAAAAATTTACTTATTCTACACCATAAAAATATTTTACAACTAATTAAAATTTCAAACGAATAACCGAGGTGAAAGGTATCAAAATTCACAAATGTTATTTGAATTTTAATAAAATGTGATTTACTTCAACATATGTCTAGCTTTTTCACGCATCCATAATATGTTATTTTATTAAAATTGTACACAAGAAAAAGGATTACGTGAACCAAAGCTATATTAAATTTATGTCTAAACTTTAAATCGAAGAATGCATTAGATTAGGGAGACCACGAGAGAAAAACATGGCGAAATATCTTAATTTTCTCATAAGTATGGCTACATTAGACATAAATATTTTTTTGGATACGAACTCACACCAATAGTTGGAACAAGGGTTGGGTCGGGTTCTACAGGTAGTGTAATCCAAAATCCAAACCCAACCCAAAAGAGACGGGTTGTACAAAAGAAAACCCTCACCCAACCCAAAACCTTCGTTTTAGCGATAAATAAGGGTGGGTTGGTTCGGGTTGGATGGGTGGGTCGGTTTGCGGGTGTGTTTGTTCACCCTTAAGCCCGGCCGGATGGAAAGATGATACCTTGACCCACTGATGGGTATCACAAGAAGCGAAATAATCTCGTACATCCTGCTCCATGTGCGGCCAATAGAAATGCCTCTGCACTCTGTGTAAGGTCCTTTCCGCACCTGAGTGCCCTCCCATCGGTGATTCGTGGAACTCCCGTAGTAAAGTTGTATCCAGGGCCGAATTTGCAAGAAGTACTACTCGCCCTTTGAAGAACACCAAGCCTTGCCGATATGCATAGTTGCCCGGGCTCAGAGATACAGCCTGATCCCGACAATTCTATAGATAGTCACTGTGAATCACCGCTTCCCGAACCTCATCCCAAAAACTGGTAATAGGCTCGAATACTGCATCAAGAATCGGCCCACCCATAATGCGAGACAGACCATCGACTGCCAAATTTGAGGACCCCAGCTTGTAGTGTATCTCATTATTATAACCCAGAAACTTCGGCAGCCATTTATGCTAATCAGACATGGAAATACGCTAATCTAGGAGGTGCTTGAGGCATTGATGGTCGGTATAAATGTCGAATTTTCCCCAGGAGGTATCATCGCCAAGTCTAAACTGCAGTAGTGAGGGCGAGCATTTCCTTCTGGTAAGTTAACCAACTCTCCTTACTTGAGACAATGTTTGACTCATATAGGCAATCAATTGCCGGCTCTGAGACAACACAACCCCAATCCCACGCCCCGACGCGTTGGCCTCAATGGTGAATGGCCTGGAGAAGTCCGGTATTGGTGAGTGGCCTCGAATGCCTCCATCCAAAAATTGCCTTTCTTCAAAAGACTAGTGAGTGCCCTGGCGATGGCGCCATACTGTTGCACAAATTTTCGATAATATTCAGTAAGCCCTAAGAACTCTCTCAGCACGATGATCATTGTGGGAACAAGTAAGTCAGTCATTGCCTGAATCTTGGAAGGATCCACCTTCACCCCCTATGGTGTTATTACATGTCCCAAATAATCAACTTCTTGGACCCCGAATGCTCATTTTGAGCCCTTAAGGTAGTACTGATGATGTTAGGATGTCGAACACCTCATGCAAATTTTCCAGATGTTGTTCCCAAGATGAGTTGTATACCAGGATATCGTCAAAGAAACCAGCACACTCTTCCACAACGAATCACGGAATATATTATTCATTGCATCTGGAAAAGTGGACGGGGCATTACAGAGTCCAAAGGGCATGATCAGGTACTCATAATGCCCATTGTGAGTGTGGAAGGCTGTCTTGTGAACGTCATCCTCGTGCATCCAGCTTCGTAAAGTACTGTGCATTGTGTAACTCGTTCAACACATCTTCTATAGTAGGAATGGGTAACATATCCTCCATTGTAGCCTCATTCAGTGCCCGATAGTCTGTACAGAACCTCCACGTTCCATTCTTCTTCTTAACCAGTAGCACCGAAGAAGAAAAAGGGCTCGTATTGTGCCTTACTAGTCCTGTGTCGAGCATCTCTGGAACCTGTCTTTCGATTTCTGACTTCTGATAGTGCGCATACCGAGAAGGACGCACATTCACCACTTGTGTTCCCTCTGTCAAACAGATTTGGTGATCCACCTGTCGAGCCAGAGGCAGGGTGGTCGGCTTCATAAAGAGGACAACATACTTTTCCAGTACCCGGCGCAAATCCCCTAGCACTTCCTGATCTACTGCCAGCTTCACCGGCATACACATAACCATATACACAATAGTGTCCTCCTGCAACTGCCTGATATCTAACACTGATTTGTTTCCGTCGACACACCCTGCAACATACAATCTTTCTCCTTCCAGTTAAACTTAATGGTCAACTTGTCTCAGTCTCTAGGTACCGGACCCAAGTCTCGTAGCAATGGTATTCCCAAAATTACATCCACACCACATATTGGTAATACAAATAAGGTGGTTATGATTTCTAACCCTTTGTCGCTAGCTGCATGTTGCTGAATTTCCACTTGCAGGGGAGGCTGCCCTATTTAGGCTTGGCAAATTGAACCGAAACCCGAAAATCCGATCCGAACCCGACCCGACAAAATCAGGCAAAATCCGTTGATGATGGGCACCGGGCCGGACTCGGATTAACCCGAGAATAAGCGAAACGGGCTTCGGGCGGGCTTCGGACTCGAAACTATCCGCCCCGACTCCGCCCCGTACATATATATACCCTCTAATCAGAAACCCTAGGTTAGATTACTCCCCTCAACTAAACTCTTCCTCTCCCATTTTCTTCTCCGCCTCCAACCCTAGGCTAGATTCTAGCAATCCGATTGCTCCCGCTGCATCGAATCCCTAACATATCGGTCGCATATCTCCCATCGATTATCCGCTTTCCTTCCCGATGATGATAATCATTTCCCTTTCGATCATGGCTTGCCGCATGCAAAGAGAATTTCTCGCAGTGAAGTCGAATAGTCGATTCGGCTGGAGATTGAAGTTGGAGTATAAATACGAGGTGGGGTTTTTTTTTTTGTTCATACTTCTCTCAAGTCTCAATCTCTGTACTCTGTTTCTCAGTTCTCAGACTAACTTCTCATCCTTTTACTGCTTGTTTGGTCTGTGGCCTTGTGCGTGCGAGCCTCACTCTGTTTGTTCAAGGTAAATATCCACTTTCTTTGTTTCACTTTTGATCATTGGTGCTGGTTAATGATTGAGGGAGTTGTTTGATATACTACTAATCCTTGTTCCTCTGTTTTTTCGGCAGGAACAATGTCAACAGAGGGAGTTCAACCCACTGCACAAGATAATGGCAATAGTGCAAATCCAGTTCTGTCTGCACCTACTGGAAATGGGACTGCCACAAGCCCAACTCCGCAGGCAGCAACTACAAATGAGCAGAATGGCAATGCTGGGAATGGTAATGTTGTCGAGGAATTACTCGACGTTGGTAAGCTTAAGAGTGTTGTTTGGCAACACTATACCAAAGTTCGAATTAATGGAATTGTCAAGGCTAAATGCAATTATTGTAAGAAGCAATTAGGTGGGGAATCAAATAATGGTACTACCCACCTAAAGAATCACACCAAAATATGTGTTCAGAAGAAAATTAGGGATGGTAGTCAAAAGATTCTCGGCCCTCACTATTTGGCTAAAGGGAATCAAGACTTGGTTGCTACTGCTTTCAACTCTGATTTTTCAAAAAGGGAGCTTGCAATTGCTATTACAATGCATGACTATCCTTTATCGATGGTTGATCATCTCTATTTCAAGAGATTTGTCTGCTCTCTTCAACCATTGTTCACGGTTCCATCGAGGAATACTATAAAGAAAGAGGTCTTTAAGATCTATGATATTGAAAGAGCTAAGATTCAAAGTCTGTTTGATATCAACAAAGGTAGAATTGCAATAACTACTGATTTGTGGACTGCCACCAATCAAAAGAAGGGGTACATGGCTGTTACAGCTCATTATATTGACAACTCGTGGGTGCTTAGGAGCCATATGCTTAGGTAAGACATGTAGTTTGTATCTATTTGAATCATTGGTTTCTGTTTCTTAGTTTGTGTTTCATTCCTAATTGCAATTGTTTCTTTGTCTGCTCGTTCTTGTGCAGATTTGCATATGTACCAGCACCTCATACTGCTGAAAGGTTGGGGACAGTGTTGGTTAACTGTTTGCTCGACTGGAATGTCGACAGTAAGGTATCCACCATTACCCTAGACAATTGTAGCACTAATGACTCTATGATTCGTGTCATACAGTCAAAATTAGTGTTACCTGACTTGATAAGTGATGGTGCTTTGATACATATGAGGTGTGCTGCTCACATCTTGAATTTGATTGTGAAAGATGGTCTGGATGTTGTTAAAGAGGGAATTGATAACATTAGGAGCAGTGTTGTTTACTGGTCTGCTACCCCTAAAAGGCTAGAGTTCTTCCTTGAAACTGCAAAGCAGTTAAAATTCACTTCTGAGAAACGACTTGTTATGGATTGCCCTACTCGGTGGAACTCCACCTTTAAAATGCTATCTGTTGCTATTCCTTACAAGGAGGTTTTCACTAGACTGAAGCAACGTGATGCTCAATATAATTTCTTGCCATCGAATGAGCAGTGGCAATTTGCTGCACTTGTTTGTGAGAAACTTAAAGTTTTTAGCTCTATCTCTGATTTGTTCTCTGGATCGAAGTATCCAACGACTAATCTGTTCTTCCCTCGTATTTGTGAGTTGAAACTCAAGATTCATGAGTGGTGTGTTGATACCAATGAAGTTATTCAAAAGATGGGTTATTCTATGCTGGAAAAATTCAGCAAGTACTGGGACGAGATTCACAAAGTCCTTGCTATTGCTGTGATTCTAGATCCACGGTATGAGTTGGAAATTGTTGACTACTATGCTGAAAAATTTGGTGTTGAATTTGATGGCTATTGTTTGGAATCTGTTAAGGACATATTATCTGATCTGGTATTGGAGTACCAAAGTAAAATGAATGAGGAGAGGAATCTGAATGTTTCTGGGTATGTTGGAGTTGAGTCCTCTGCTCCTAGCACCACTGATTTGGACTTTGATCGATTTGTGAGCCAAAGAAAAAGGGCAAGGGTTACTTCTGTCCATACTGAGTTGGACAGTTACCTCAATGAGGAAATTCTCCCTCGTTCTGCTGAGTTTGATATTTTAATGTGGTGGAAGCATAATGGTCCAAAATATCCCACTTTGCAAGCCATATCAAGGGATGTTTTGGCTGTTCCTGTTACCTCTGTCGCATCTGAGTGTGCATTCAGCTCTGGAGGTTGTGTTTTAGACCCTCATAGGAGCAAGTTGCACCATGCTACTGTGGAAACACTTGTGTGCACAAGAAGTTGGTTGCAAGCTGAGTTGGCTGGAGGTAAACTCTTAACCCTGTTAAGTTAATCTTTTTGTTCAATTTCATTGTTGTTTTAGCATGTTATGTAACTATTTTGACTTGGCTTGCATTCGTAGATGATGCTGCTGCTGGAGCAGGAGTGTTGGAAGGATGTTTCTCCCCTACAAGTGAAGCCAATCTGGTCCAGCTCCAACCTGATGCTGAAACTACTGAAGGTAATAAGCAAAAAACCTTGTTTCAGTTGTCTGATTTCTTCCAGCCTTTGATATATGTCAATGAGATTGAGATAGTTTGTTTAAATGTGTAGAGCAAGCCCCTCGTTTCAAGCTTCTTGAAGATTAATCAAGATTTGTGAACTGATACTTAGCAGCAAGATGTAAGTAAAAACTTTTGATTTCTCTTAGTACTTTAGTTGATTTCATGATTTGTGAATTTGGATCCTTAATAACAGTTGTTTTTCCTCATTTTTCAGGTTTTGTTTGAGTTTTGTTGCCTTGGCTGCTGGGTGGAACCAAGGAATGCAGAAATCAGAATGCTGCATTGTTGCTGCTGCTGGAAAGTGGAGTATGGAAGCCTGAAGTGAAGTCTTTATCTTGCTGCTGTGTTGCTGCTGCTATCGAAGCTGTTCTCGAGTAGTAGAGATGTTCTGCTAGTTATTTAAACTTTTGTTTTGCTGATACAATGGTCTTGGTCATTTTGGATTTGATGGTATTTTAGGATTGGATGTTTTCTGTTGAATGTTTTGTTCTTTTGCTACTTCTCCAGTGCATTCTGGTTTATGGATTTGATGTTATGAAGTTCATGCTTCAGCTTCACGTAAGAATTTGGTTGTTGTTTTTTAATTAATGAACTAGTCGGATAAGTTCCGGGTCCCCGACAAACCCGACATCCGAAAACGGGCGGGCTTGGTTGCTATTTTACATCCGATAACAGCATTCGGTCGGGGATTCCCCAAACCCCAAGTTCCAGCGGGCGGGTAACGGATCCATATACATCCGACCCCGATCCGCCCGATTGCCATGCCTAGCCCTATTAGCTACCTTCACTGTGAAAGGTTTCGCTTCCTTCCTCTCACCCTCCAACTCCTCCGTGAAGCACTAGCTAATGAAGTTCAACGTAGCTCTGCTATCGACCAGCACCAAGGTTGAACTACCGCCGACCTGGGCTCAAAATTGCATCGTCCCGGCGGATTGGACTCCCTCTGACACGAAGTAGGTCGCCGTGGCAGAGAGGGTCGCGTCGTCTTCGAGTTTCCCCGACTCCGACGCTGTCGTTTGCTCGAGCCGACGAGACTAATTCGCATCCATCTCTCGCAGCTGACGGGTATACTAATCAGACTACTAATACCATATGATGAGTGATGGCCGATTGTGTGAGAATTGGGGGAAAAAGAATAAGAAGTGAGGTTGGGGTTCAACGAACATAAGAGGAGAGGGGAATTATGGATTGATTATTCTTGTAAAATTGTGCTTAATGAATCCCAAAATAATAATCCATTACATAAAAAATTCCTACTACTTTTTACCAAAAAAATAAAAAAAAATTCCTACTACTGCTGGTACTTCGAGTTGGGTCTGGGACGTCAGTCGGACCCGCGGACTGACCCGGTCATGCCTCCATCATATTCATACCTCAATCAATCACTCTTTAACTTTACTAATGACTAGTGATTGGCATAAGGGATACATGTATTAAATCAAGAAATTTAACTCTTTGTTGATGAATATTAACTATAAATTTCTTGTCTATAACGTGCATATGTTAATAATTTGCGATGCTTATCATCTTAATTTAATGGTTCATTTATTTGATTTTGCCTCATATTATTATTAGAGGTTACCAAAATTCTTCATCTTATTATTAAATGGTGGTTTTAAATTCATGGTGTAGAATTTAAGTAATGATTTGATTACAAACACATTAGAAATTATCATATTATTATTATATAATATTAAATATATATTATTTTATGATGTTTGGAATAACCTTCAACAAATATTCTCAATATTCAGTCAAACAGTCATTTACAACATTCAAATTATTTTTGTGATGTACACCACAAATTCTACTACATATGAGACATTGTATAACTTGAACAATGTTCTTGATAGGTTTCTTATTTAAATTTTGATATAAGCTGAGGTTCCTACTTGATTCGGGCCTAATTACACATATTTTACCTTTATTTTTTATCATTTGACTTGGTAAATCAACGTCCCTCGACCTATTTTACCCTAAGGTGTGCTATTTTTGTTATATTTCAAGTCCTAGTACATGTGGGAAGGTCGATGACGAGTTTCGGGATGATTGGAGGTGAAAAAGTGCCAAAAAGTGATGAACAGTCAAGAGTAACGGGCTAGGGGTGACTCGCACGAAACTACACCGCGAATTAATCCCGATTAGAGACCAAGTTTGTAAACTCTAGCCGGGTGCAGTATAGGGCAAGTATTTAATTGTCAAACCCGGGCCGGTCCATTTACCCCTACTTCAATCGCTTAAGTTGTTATCTAGCAAAACAATTTTGGGTTTAAAATTAAGAAAACTACAAACTAAACAAGCAAGGAAAGTAAATGGAGGAAAATTCTACTAGAGGGGACTTCACCTGGGTATTGCTCCCCCTAGTCTCATGCTAAGAAGCGACAAACAAAGCTCTAGTGTGAAGGAAATGTTCATACACCGCAAGGTGTGCGCAACTAGCTAGGAACAAACTCCCTTAGTCGATCAATGAAGGAAAATAAACAACTACAAGCTAGGGGAACTAGCTCTCTTAACCGTTAGGTCAATGATTGATTAATAGATAGGGAATCTAACCCTTCTTACCGATCAACCAAGGAGATGCCTAACTCTCTTAGTTAGCTAATTGAGAATCGTTGCAACAAGTTAGAAAGCTAACTCTCTTAACCTTTGGGCTAAGGGTGACAACGATAGGCTAGGAAACCTAACCCTCTCAACTAGCCGGATAAGGATTGCAACCCAAATCCTCTAAACTTAATCCGGTCAGCAAAGAGACCAATCCCGATGGAATCACGACCCTACTCCAACACTTGAGATTTTGCTCTTAAATTGACCTAAAGGAGGTTACCCAAGTGGCTAAGAAGTCTAGCTTCCTATTGGACCAAAAGGGGATTTCCACCCTCTAGGTCAATTTTACCCAATATTGAGTTAAAGCTTGCAGACTCAATAATTCATGAATAATACCTCAAATATCATATAAAATACTCAATCAACACAATAGGTTCATGTTCTTACATCCTAACACATAAAGAGACTAGGATTCACAATACCCAAGTGAGTAGGTAGGCTATTCCATAGCTAAGCAAGAGAAAACAACAAAAGGGGAAGAAAGAACCATGAAGTGATGCCAATCTTTCCTCCTTGTTGCTTGAGACACCCTTGAGATGAAGAAATCTTCAATCCTCTAGCAAGGAACAAGCCCAAAGCTCCTTCTTCCTCCTTTGATTTGCACTTTCTCACTCTAGAAGAAACCCTAACCTCTCACTAGAATCCTCTTTATTCTGAACTCAGTGTCGTGGCCAAAACTCAACGCTTCACTTCCCGGGTTCACGGTTTGTCCTCAAAGTTCACGGTCTTAGCGACATTGAACTGCCTTGTCATCAGTAACCTCTGGAACCCCCTGGATGCCTCGCTGTTAATGGTTTGTGGTTCCATTTCACGATCCTGGCAAGCATGAACTTGCAGCTCTGACCGTGAACTGCGACTGGTTCCTGGAAGCCTGTGCTTCACTGTCACGGGTGACTTTGGACTTTTCTTCAGTTTTTTTGCTCTTTTTTACCTCCAATCATCCCGAAACTTGTCCTCGACCCTACCACACGTGCTAAGGCCTGAAATGTATCAAAACAAGCACAACCTAACGTGAAATATGTCGAGGAATGATGAAATGCAAAGTCAAACTATCAAGAAATGAGGGGCAAAATGTGTATAATTGGACCCGAATCAGGGGGTAATTCTCATGGTCTCTGGGCCGTGAAAATTGAGCCCAGGGCATGACTTTTGACCTGAATCAGAAGGGTCTACACGTCTCGCGAGTCTAAAGATTGGCACGGTCACCAGACTATGACAATTGACCATAGACCGTGACATTGGACCAAAACGGTAGCAAACATTTGAGTTTTCGTCTTTGATCATGGTCGGGCTTCTGATGTCACGGTCGTGACATTAGACTGTGAAAATTGACTGTCGGACTTGATAACACCTAAATTGGTGTTATTTACCCTTCATATTGGGATTTTTTTCGTGTCGATTCATGTGTTTAAATGCTTAAAAATCGTCAATTACATCCCTATTACGCTCCTATCTGAATTCGATGTGATTTTAGGGTGTGTTAGACGATATATGAAATTAGGTACAAAACAAGGTCACAAGTGTTGCAAGGGGGCAGAAGACTGGAGATTGTGCCCTAGAAGTAAATATCACGACCGAGATCCTGGACAACGAAGACAAGCTAAAGATCGTGGCTTGGAAACCCAATATTGCAGCCGCGTATTGGAGGGGTCAGTGTGTGAACTTTGCCAAGAAGTAGCCAGGGAGAAACAGAGAGTTTCCCCAGTCAAATCACGTCCACAATGCATTCTGACCGCAAGGATGATCGCAGCCGTGAATCACGACCACGAAGTAAGCTCGCGATCTCCTCAATCCCAAAGGCCAGCACGACTGTGTTTCAAGATCACGGCCTCTCCTCTGAAGATCCCGCCCGCGATCTCTACCCTTCTGACCGCGAACTTGTCCGTCTTCTGATTGCCTATAAATAAGAGACCCCTTTCCCCTTTTTAGGAGAGCTAATTTTGAGAGAAAAATTTCTAGTTTTAGAGAGAGAGAGAGAGCAGAGAGAGAAGTTGAAGAAAGGAGAAGGAGCTACAAGAGAGGAGGCATCTTCATCAACCTCAAGTCTTCTTCAATTTCTTCTATGTATCTTCTTCCCACCTTTATGGAGTAGTCCTCTAAGGTACTATGGGTTTTAAACCCCAAACCTTTGTTTTAGGGTTTACTATGTATCTATGGATATTTTAGGGTTTGAATGAATGAATGTGTTTATCTAGTTGATTCTATTTCTATTCTATCTTTGGTGGTGTTTGGGTAAGCCGCCTTAATCTTCTCTATTAGCCTACTTTATGCTTCTACGCTGGGTATGGAGTTCTAGGGTTAGACGAGTATGTGTCGTATACCAAATCGAGGTAGATGTATGAATAGGCACCTATGGTGGTCGAGGCGAACGAACCCTTGCTATAGGTAGCCTTCCTAGATAGAACACGAGATAAAACCTCGGTGTGGACGGTGGATAGTATCCATTGAAAGGAGCTATGAGATTAGAGCCCCAAATACGATATCCTAGATCGAGGTGACTTTATATGAGTCTAGGGGAGGCGTACTCGGAGGTATGTGGATAACCACGAGAGCCCACAGAAACGATCTCACTCACCACATTCGATAACCCTAAGTATCTAGATATACATAGTAGCCTAGGCTAGGGTGAGGGATAGTTCCCCAAAGTACCTGCTTTTAGCTTTATTGGATCTCTAAACTAATAGTTCCCTAAAATCCTCCACTTGAACCTCCAAAACCGATTAACTAATTAGCAACTAGGTGAGAAGTAGACTAGGGTACCAGAACTGGAGTAAAATACGACATTGATTACCACAATATGACAATGTCATCTCAGGTTAAACTTGGCCTAGGATGGGGTAGTTGTTGACATGTGCTAACCATTGACAATAATCTGCACGGGCTCAAGTGATCATGGCTGTATGAAAAGATAGCAGCGGAGAGAGAGAAATGAGAGCTGGTTTTTGGAGGAAAATTTGATTCTCTCTAGGGTTTCAACCCAAAACACCAATGGGGAGTTCTAGTGAGAGAGAGAGCATTCTTGAGTGATCTTGGAGCTTAATGCAAGAGCTTAATTAAAGGTGTTGATCAAGCTTGGAAGCAAGGAATCAAGCCTAGAAGAAGACTTTCTGCTCCAATTTGTAATCTCTCTCTAGAAACTATCCCTCTTCTCTTAGGTTTAAGAACCCTAACTCTAGCTTTTGGTTTTAATATTGATGTATGTGACAAATACTATGTTTGATTGAGTTTATTATCTATTTGATAGATGGTTTTCATGGATTGCATGAGTTTAGATTCCATTTCATGTATTGAGCTTTTGACCTAGGAGGGAGAAAATCCCCTTAGAGCACA
Source organism: Linum tenue (assembly GCA_946122785.1). Taxonomy (NCBI): domain Eukaryota; kingdom Viridiplantae; phylum Streptophyta; class Magnoliopsida; order Malpighiales; family Linaceae; genus Linum; species Linum tenue. Next base: position 25,202,535 of record CAMGYJ010000004.1, on the reverse strand, counting down.
CTTTTGACGTCTTCAAGTAACTCCTAACATATATTGTCCGAGTAATCCCATGGGAGTTTATTCGAACATTCTCTTAGCAATATATGAAAATCTAGGTTGAATAGAGCAACTACCCATCCATCACTTCCCCATTCCAGGTCAATCCCGAGTGAGTCGATCTCATAACGGTAGGGTAATGACTCGATCAAGCTAGGATAGTACTCAATATCGATCCAACTTATGGAACTAGGGAAGCTAAGAGAGCTCCACCGCTTGTAATTAACTAGGGTAATGTAGTTAGGTTACTTAGCTTAATCACTACTCTAGGTTGGCTAGATAATGAACCCTAAACCTAAAGTAAGTAAGCCTAGATCCCCGTGGTACGATAAGTTTTATTGCTTGTTTACCCTATGCTACATCCGACCGTCGTTTATACTTGGTCATCGATTGGGATGTTGTAGTTAGAGTGGAGTCAAGTTTTTGGCGCCATTGTTGGGGAGCACATTCTATGTTATCAAAAAGGCTTAGGTCGTTACTTTAGCTGTTTTGTTGTTTGTTTCGTGTTTGTTGACCCACTCTGCTATTAGAAGAGTTGCTTTGTGTTTGTTTGATTTTGTTTTTGTCTTTTTGTTGTTTGTTGGTTTTGACTCATGGCTCCTTATGATTTCACCCAATTGTGGGAGTATCCACCACCACCCAAGAGTGGTTACCCGAAGCTTCATGGGACTATCAAACTGGTGGAATTCAAGGATTTGGGTTATATTATCAACCCTCATTCCAAGAACAACAACCATACCAATGGGGATATCAATAAGCTTCCCCTCGCCAAGAAGATTTCCCTCCCCAACCCGAGGAGAAATCCAAGTTGGAGTTAGCAATGGAGGCTTTCATGGGGCATACCTCAAGACCAAGTGTCACTCCACAGCCGGAGCCAAAAATCCAATTGGAGCTCATGGTGGTGTGGTTTGCCCGAGGCACGATTGAAGGGTACTCGAACTTGGATTTCCCATAACCCTAAGAGTAGTCCAAATTGAAGCTAGCCATGGAAAATTTTGAAAGAGCATGCTCCAACACGGATTTCCAACCCCTCCCTCCTCCCGGTTTGACGTTAGAAGAGAAGGTTGCACGAGCTTGTGCACGCCACCGCTTCTCACCATTGAAAGAAGAAGAGAAGGTGGAAGGGATGATCAATGACAACCCCGTGGAGCAAGAGGAACTCACCCCAGAGAGCTCCCGTGGTGAGAATTGATGACTTTCACACCTTTCCCCTTCCTTTGAATAACTTTGAAGACCAAGTCACGAGGATAGAAGAAAAAGAGAATCCTTTCAACGACCATGCATGGCATCTTTCCCACCATACCGTGCTTGAAGACATGAATTGGGAAGGTGAAAGAGGAGGTTGAAGAGGAGGAACACATTGAGGAAGGGAGGTTGAGGTTGAAATTGAAGTATCAAATGGAGTTCAGGAGGAGCACGAGGTCGTGGTGGATGGATTTTCAACAAATTACAAGTGTTACCAAAGATTTCCCCCCGACCTTGAATGATGAATCGGATGGAAGGGAGGCGGATTGCATCGACATCAGGCAAAAATATCCAAATCTGGAGCCTCTATCAAAGGAGTGGCAACAACCAAAATTAGCGTTTGAAGCAACAGTGACAAGGAGGATGAGAAGGGAGGTGATGAGGGAGCGGCATGGGTAGATCTAGAGCTCTAGAGTTGGAAAAGCAGTTGTAGGTTCTGAGATAAAGGAAGGTAGCAGCGGCACAGTGATGTGTGAAGGAGCTTATCCGGCAGGAGAAAAAGAGCCCAACAATTAGCTCTTGGTGATTTTCTTTGGGAAGTTTTGTCTCTGAGGAAGTATTTGGGCTCTAAGAAAAGGGGAGGAAGTGAAGGGAAATTTTTGTCTTTATTATTCATGAAATTATTTTTCTTTTATTTTTATTTTTACTTTTCATGGCAATGTTGTTGAGAAATGTTGCCAAATCAGCAAATTCATTAGTCCAGTCAACCTGTTAGATGGTACCATTAAAGTTTTGGACGGAATTGAAAATTTTGTGTATTTTCAAAAAATGACTATTATTATCACAAACTTGAAAATTGTGGCTATATGGATGTATTTTGCCGATAAAATACGAAGCACAGGCTCAAGTTCGATTAAGGGACCAGGAACAAAGAGATGTCGGATCATGTGACTAGGGGGCCTAGTCATTTGACTAAGCCTCTCCTAGACCTTAGATCTAGACACACTTATCTAATGGTTAAAAGGTGGGAAGAGCTTTCTAATTAGTCATAGGGTTACTTTTGGTATATTATAAAAAATTAATTTTACTTATTTTTTATTTTTACCAGTCCTTTTTTTGTATTTTACCTTGTTTATACAAACAAAATGATAAAACTGTACAAACCATACAAACTATACAAATCAAACTTACAAAGAATAAAAAACATACAAGGAAAGCTCTTAACAAGGAAAGTTATTCTGACATATCTGAGCAAGCTAGAGCAGCAGAATTGGAGCTGGAGAGAAGGCAGTTTTAGTTCTATCTAATCCCACTGATTCTAACATACAGCTGGATTTGGAACAAGCAACTCTATGTAATGAGTTACTGAATGCTGAGGAGAGTTTCTATAAGCAGAAAGCACGAGTTAAGCATGTTCAAGAGTGTGATGCGAATATGGCTTACTTTCATCGACTTGTGAAGATACGTAATCATAAACATTCTATTACAAAACTAGTCAAGGAGGATGGTAATGTGGTTACATCAGTGAAGGAGATGGGTGCTGTGGCGGTTGACTTTTATTAAAATTTATTGGGGAAGGTTGATTTGGCGGTGCAGGAACACCCTGTTCAGTACTATGTTAGCTTGTTGAAGCATAAATTGGGTGAGGATGATGTACATTCTTTATTAATCCCAGTGACTAGGGAAGAAATATGAAATTTCTTCTTCCATATGCCGAATGATAAGGCCACAGGGCGTGATGGTTTCCCTGTTGAATTCTATAAGGAAGATTGGTCTGTAGTTGGTAAGGATGTGGAAGATGTGGGGCTTGAGTCCTTTCGCACAGGCTCCATGCCAAAACAGGTAAATTCTACTATCTTAGACTTGATTCCCAAGCTTCCTATTGTGGACAGAATGAAGAATTTTTGGCCTCTTTCCTGTTGTAATGTTCTTTGTATATGCATATCTAAACTCCTCTTCAATTGGTTGGCTTCTGTGCTACAATCTGTCATTTGAAAATCTCAATCAGCTTTTGTTGAGGGGCGGTTGATCAGTGATAATATTGTAATGGCATCTGAGTTGGTTAAGGACTACCACAAGGCTAGGATTTCATCTAGATGTGAATTGAAAATCAATTTAATGAAAGTTTTTGCTTCAGTGCACTAGGGGTTCTTGTTTAAGGTTTTATTAGCAATGGGTGATTCTGGCCTAAATGTACACTTTTTATCCCCGTTTCACATTGGCGTTTGTGGCATTTGAGCACAGAAAAGGGTGGTTTTATGCTAGGTTTGCTGTGTTTCAATGTGTTTCAGAGTCTAACAGGTAGACCCAAAGTGAACTAGATCCACAAACCATGAACTTACGAGGTTCCAGAGTTTTTTCAGAGGTTATTGACGTCGAGAAAGTTCACGGTCGTAAGACCGGAAACTGAAGCCATGGACCTTGAACCAGTTAAGTGAAGCCACGTGTTTTGGACTGAGTTCACAGTCCGCGCCATTAGTTCACGACCGTGAACTGGGATCCCAAAGTGAGAGAAACTTTCTTCTTGAAAACCTAGAGAGAGAAAGCCATGAACCAAGAGGGAGAAGAGGCTAGGGTTTACTCCAAGTCAAGATTTGGGAAGTTCCTCTTCAAGAGAGGATCTCTACAAGCACAAGGAGGGATTGAGGCATCACAATGATGGTTTTTTCCTTTTTCCTTTGTGTTCTTCCTTGGTCTAGCTTGGAGTAGTCTCCTTTTCACTTGGGTGTTGTAGAATCCTAAATTCTACCATGTATTTGATTGTGTGGATTGAATGATTGTGTGTGGGTGGTGTTTAATTTAAGGTTTGAGGTATTTTTCATGGTGATTGTGCATAGTGTGTGCTTGGCAATTGATGACTCAATATTTGCACATGGTTTCCCCTTTGTTTCTTGATCGTTTAAGCTTGCATTATCGCTTCTTTGGCCTATTGTATGCTAGGTTTTGTTCCTTTGTCACATTTCAGGTCCTAGCACATAAAGGGAAGCGTAGGCGCAAGTTTCAAGTCAATCGGAGATCAATTGGCGACTCGGGGGAAGAAACTCGGGTATGACTTGAATAAGAATGGATTTCTACCTCAGTTTGTGACCATATAATCATGTAATCTTGTCATGAGAAGAAGGAGGACGAGACTATGAGCGTCTGGGATCAAACGGCACATTATTTTGAGTCCGAACGAGGGAGAAACGAAGAATCAAAGATAGGGGACGCGGAACTGCAAAATACCCGACCATAATACCCTACCGGGTATTTTGGCCATCTGATAGGGAATTTTTGGCAGCATCAGAAGGCCCTCGGTCGTGAACCAAAAATACCCGACCGGGTATTTTCCCTTTTGCCCAGAAGAGTGACCCAGATCATTTTGTTGATACCCGATCGGTTCCCTAAATACCCGACCGGGTATTTGGACCGGGGGTCGCGAATGCAGGCTGTTAAAAGCCTGTTTTGTGCGTTTTTGCAGGGGGGGAGCTGGGTTTTGGATCCCAAACACCCAAGGGACGAACCAAAGAGAGAGAGAGAGGGCGATTTGAGGGCATTCTTGGAGTGGAATTGGAGGATTTCTTCACCTTGGAAGCTCGAGGAACAAGCCCAGACTTGAAGACTGATCATCTGAAGATTCTTACGGCAGTCTCTCTCTTCTCTATGGAGTAACTTCCCTTCACTTAGGTTTTGAGGAACCCTAGCTATTTTTGTTTGATTGGATGATTGTATGAGTACTCCTACTTGATAATCTTGAGTTCATATTCAATCTATGCATGTTTTCATAATTCAATTCTACTTTAGTCGAGATTATTGATTCTGCTTTGATCCTATGAGAGCGAATACCTGATTAGGTCAATAGAGCACCATAGATTGATAGTATTGGATCGATTGCTTTAGTCGAGGGTCTATTCACTGCTTTGTATCGATTGAGAACCTCTTTCGATAGAGGGAGTCTAGTTCAGAACGCCTTGATCTGTTGTTCTAGAGAAGGATACGTCCCTCTAGGCAATTGACTCAAGAGGGCCTTGTTCCTTTAGTCGAGACTCAAGGTCTAGTTAAGGATTCTCCGCATTGTGAATGAAAGTGAAACAGGTTAGAGATCATCAATCATTAATCTGGCTAGTGGCTAGGGGGAATCATACCTAAGTGAGTTCCCAACCTGTAATTTGATTAACTTTAACTGTAGTTTGCTAGAGTAGTTTTAGTTCTTTCATCTTAATCTGGTTTGCTAGATAATGAACTGAAGCTGAGTAATAGTAACTCTAGAGACCCGTGGATTCGATATTTATTACTTGAGCCACTATACTGCAGTCCCTTTCATTGGTTACACTTGGCCTTTGTCAGGAGTTGTGTCATAGCGAGTCAAGTTTTTGGCACCGTTGCCGGGGACTTTCTAGAGTTAGGAAAGGCAGAAGTTTGTTACTTTGGCGTTTTTTTTTCACCCTTGCTTTTCACTTGGGTGTTTTTGTTTTTGTTGGTGCAGATCTAAATCATGGATCCTCATGGCTTCTCCAACCATTGGGGGTATCCACCACTGTCCGAGTGGTATTACCCCGAGACCCCCTGGAGCAATCAAGGAGGAGAATACTTTGGATTCGGGTTCCAGTACCAATCTCCTTACTACGGAGAAAAATCAGACCCCTGGGCATATCAAGAACAACCTCATTACCAAGAAGACTTTCTCCCACAACCAGAAGGGCCATCGGAGCTGGAGTTACCTATGGCGGCCTTCACGGGCCATTCTGCAAAGCCATGCTACACTCCACAGCCAGATCCAAACTATGAATTGAGGCTTCTCATGGAGCAGTTTGCTCGAGACAGTGAGAGATCATAGTCCGGGATGGATCTTTGTACCCAGGCCTATCGTGAAACAGAGGAGATCCTCCTGAGCATTAAGAAGAGCGTCGATGATCTTGAGCGATCTTATGCACAACCTGCTCCAGATCACCCTTCTGCTACCATACTAGAAAAGGAGGAGGAAGAAGAAGGCTACAAGGACATTGTGGAGCACACTGAAGTTGTCACGGAGAGCTCCCGTGATGATCATAATGATCAGGAATGTCCTGTCGTAGCCGACCACACCTTCCCACATCCCAAACTGAGCTTTGAAGAGGCGGGCATGAGTGAGGAGATGCAAGAATATCTCATGAAAGAAATTGCTTGGCAACTTGCTCTCCAATCCGTGCTAGAAGAAGAAGAGCGAGAAAGGGTGCAGAAAGAAGTTGTGGAGGATGACAAAAATGAAGCAGAAGGAGTTCTTTATCATTTCCCAGGGGTGATACCACATGAAGAAGGAAAGGAGGTTGAAGAAGCACTTGGCGTCCAGGCCAAGGACGAAGTTGAGGTGGAAGAATCTTGCACCGGCCATGAGTTACATGTGATATCTCCACCAAACTTCGAGGAATTGCTTAGCAAGGACCCATTTGCAGTGTCTCTTTGCCAGACCAAGGCCACATCGACATCGGTCCCTCTTGGTGGACGTGATGGTGGTCAATCGATGTTGTCATATCTGGTTTGGGGCAATGAGACGAGAGAAGAGAAGAAGAGGTCTCGAGGGTGAAGACGTTATATGCATCAAGTGCACGAGCTTCCATCACCTGTCATACCACATGTTCGTGACTTGAGACTCCACCTCATCGACGAGAACCTCAACATCAAGGAGATTTTGGGGTGGAACGAAACTTAAGAGCCATCATCCGGCTCACGACGTGAAAGAAGCGGTTGTTGGGAGGCAACCCAACCAGTCGGTTTGCATTTCTTTCCCTATTTCTCTTCGGTTGAGTTAGTTTTGTTCTTTGATTTTAGAGTCAAGAACTCAACCTTTGTGAGATTTTGTGTGGTGTTTGTGTTCTGACTACTCTCTCCTCCTGGAATACACCGCCTGCCCCGTCCACCACCATTCACCCTTGATCTGGTAACTTCGTTCTACCCTCCTTATCTCTCCTCCATTGAGGATAATGTCGTGCTTAAGTGTGGGGGGATGTTCGATTATGTATGCATGTGAATGTTTGGTTGTATGTGTGTGCTTGGAGCCTAGTCCACTGTCCAAATTTTTAAATTTGAGGGCTCCAAGTATGTGTTCCCTGCAAGTACCTGCTCAGTATGCTTTGAATTGACAGTCTTTATAGTAATATGAAACCTAGGGAGGTAGTGTAGCACTATGGAGGATGTTGATGCATTTAAGAAGTCTCCTTTCTTCTTCATATTGTGTTGGTTGATTATGTGAATTAGTGATCTTAGGACCCTTGAATTGTGTGGTGTTGTGGACTCTCTACCCGTCATGGACTCCTGTATCATGTTTTGAAATAAAAGGTGCTCGAAAATGTGCTTTAAAATAATGTCTCCCGTGCGAATAGGGCGAAAGTGTGTAAGGGGAGACGGGAATCCGTTCCCAAGTTCCACCTACTACCTCCAGCCCCCTTACATATCTTTCCCCCGCACGAGACTCGAGACATCCGCTCCTGGCATGGCCGGTAAGAGTCGGGCTCCCGCAAAACCTCTGCTAGGTGGGAGCCCCCATTTTCTGAAAAACAGGTTGGAACCCTTGAAAAGAAAAGAAAAACAGAAAAACAAGGGAAAACAAAGAAAGAAAAGGGGTTCCAACCATCTTCAAGAAGAATATAGAGCACCTTAAAAATGAGAGTCCATGATCTTTTGTTGTTGAGATTCCATTCGTCCACGATTCATTTGTCCTCATATCACTATTTGTCATGATGTCGACTCGAGACTAGCGTTCTCGCCGAAGAAGCTATGAGACGACTTGTGCATCGGTTGACCTCGTAAGCTGCTAAATGATCTAGAAAATCCTCTATCAACGATCCAGGGTGCATGTTGCTATAGAGGTCTGGAGAGCTGCATTGGTTTGAGTTAGGTTTTCTTGGGGACAAGCAAACGGTTAGGTGTGGGGGGATTTGATGACTCGATATTTGCACATGTTTTCCCCTTTGTTTCTTGATTGTTTAAGCTTGCATTATCGCTTCTTTGGCCTATTGTACGCTAGATTTTGTTCCTTTATCACAATTCAGGTCCTAGCACATAAAGCGAAGCGTAGGCGCAAGTTTCAAGTCAATCGGAGATCAATTGGCGACTCGGGGGAAGAAGTCGGGTATGACTTGAATAAGAATGGATTTCTACCTAAGTATGTGACCATATAATCATGTAATCTTGTCATGAGAAGAAAGAGGACGAGACTACGAGCATCTGGGATCAAATGGCACCTGATTTTGAGTCCGAACGAGGGAGAAACGAAGAATCAAAGATAGGGGACCCGGAACTGCAAAATACCCGACCATAATACCCTACCGGGTATTTTGGCCATCTGATAGGGGATTTTTGGCAGCATCAGAAGGCCCACCGGTCGTGAACCAAAAATACCTGACCGGGTATTTGGATCGGGGGTCACGAACGCAGGCTGTTAAAAGCCTGTTTTGTGCGTTTTTGCAGGGGGGAGCTGGGTTTTGGATCCCGAACACCCAAGGGACGAAACAGAGAGAGGGCGATTTGAGGGCATTCTTGGAGTGGAATTGGAGGATTTCTTCTCCTTGGAAGCTAGAGGAACAAGCCCGAACTTGAAGACTGATCATCTGAAGATTCTTACTGTAGTCTCTCTCTTCTCTATGGAGTAACTTCCCTTCACTTAGGTTTTGAGGAACCCTAGCTATGTTTGTTTGATTGGATGATTGTATGAGTACTCCTACTTGATAATCTTGAGTTCATATTCAATCTATGCATGTATTCGTGATTCAATTCTGCTTTAGTCGAGATTATTGATTCTGCTTTGATCCTATGTGAGCGAATACCTGATTAGGTCAATAGAGCACCATAGATTGATAGTATTGGCATCGATTGTTTTAGTCGAGGGTCAATTCACTGCTTTGTATCGATTGAGAACCTCTTTCGATAGAGGGAGTCTAGTTCAGAATGCCTTGATCGGTTGTTCTAGAGAAGGATACGTCCCTCTAGGCAATTGACTCAAGAGGGCCTTGTTCCTTTAGTCAAGACACAAGGTGTAGTTAAGGATTCTCCGCATTGTGAATGAAAGTGAAACAGGTTAGAGATCATCAATCATTAATCTGGCTAGTGGCTAGGGGGAATCATACCTAAGTGAGTTCCCAACCTGTAATTAGATTAACTTTAAGTGTAGTTTGCTTGAGTAGTTTTAGTTCTTCCATCTTAATCTGGTTTGCTAGATAATGAGCTGAAGCTGAGTAATAGTAACTCTAAAGACCCGTGGATTCTATATTTATTACTTGAGCCACTATACTGCAGTCCCTTTCATTGGTTACACTTGGCCTTTGTCAGGAGTTGTGTCATAGTGAGTCAGCAATCTATTGTGCTATTCTAACCTAGCTTAGAGGGAAACCCCCTTATCTTAAGAGGCTTAAATTGAGTTGGGTTTTCTTGGGCATTCCATGCCTCCTATCTAGGTTAATGTAGGGCAAACATCTCAACTCAAATTGAAATCCTAGATTAATTGTGATTAAGCCGTCAAAACCCCGGTTTGAGGGAGAAGGTAAGTCAACCCTCAATTTCTTGGGCCAAGAGGGCTAAAATTGTAGTCTATAATGCATTCCTTGGCCTAGCAATTGAGAGTGTGGTTTCTAACCACTGTTGCTCCTCCTAGCGGTTTACAATTGCCTCGTCCCACACCGATTCATTCAATCCCATGGTTCATGGTAGTTAGTTAGGGGGAAACAACTCCCGAGTGAAGCTTCTCGCCAAGAGTTTCAACCCTTTTTACTTTTCAAGTCTTACTTCTTAATCGTAGATTGTAGAGATTTTAACAAACAATGTTCCCCTAAATGGAACCAAGGACTATGGGCTATTACATGGCCGCCAACAAATTTGAAATCAACCCCGCTCTCGTCACGATGATTCAAAACACCTCCTTATTTCATGGGCTTGCCATTGAATCACCCCGGGAGCACGCTCAAAGGTTTCTTGAGCTTGCGGGAATCTTGAAGATAGATGGCATCCCAGAGGAAGCTTTGGAACTGAGGCTATTCCCCTACTCTCTTGCGAGGAAGGTGCTCTGATGGCTCAAAAACCGACCGACTCGCTCTAGCACCTCTTGGGATGATTTGCTCAACAATTTTATGACCCGGTATTGTCATCCTTTCAAGACGGCCGAGTGGAGGAAGAAGATCACCCACTTTGAGCAAGAGGAAGATGAGACATTGAGGAATGCATGGGAAAGATTCTCGGACTAATTCCTCTAATGCCCTCACCATGGATTCGTGAAGAAATTTCGGATAGAGACCTTCTATGGAGGTCTCATTCAAGATGACAAGATCCTCATCGAATCTCTTTGCCAAAGGAAGTTGATGAACATGACTCCACCTCAGGTGACCGAGTTCCTCGAAGACATGGCTCTCAAGGGATACAATTGGGGTTTGACGAGGAGTGGTAAGAGGAGCACAGAAAGAGGAGTTCAAAGTGTGGGAGCAAGTGCTCCACTTAAAGCTAATCTTGATAAGTTGATTAAGGTGACCCTTGAGGACAAGAAGCAAGGGAAGAGAGAGGTGATGTCTTGTGATTGGTGTACTAGCACTAATAATGAAATTGCGGATTGTCAAGCGATGAAGGAAACAAGTACCCCCGAGGAGCAAGTGAGTTTCATTTCCAATGCTAGAGGGAACAACCCTTATAGCAACACTTACAACCCCGGGTGGAGCAATCATCCAAACTTCGCTTGATCTTCCCCTATCAATCCAAGAACCCCCGGTTTCCAAGGTCCGACGGGCAACTATCAACCTCGACCAACTTTCATCCAACAAAGGCCTCAGTTCCAAAACTCGAACTTCCAACAACCATACCAAGCACAAGGTGGTCAAGGGTTCCAAGAAGAACAACAACCCGACAAGTTTGCTAAGCTTGAAGATCTAGTGACCACCTTTGTGAGAACGAGCTCTTAGAAGTTTGAGAAGATCGAGCAATTCATGGATGTGTCGACCTCAAAATTTACCTCGGTCGAGGCGGGACCCCGAAGTCATCAAGCAAGTCTTTAGAACTTGTCGGGATCCTCACCGAGAGACCAATGGGGGCTCTACCTTCCCAAACCATTGCAAACCCCAAAGACCAAAATGTCGGGGTGAATGCGATTCAATTGAGAAGAGGGAAGGTGACTCCAAAGGTTGTTGCCAAAGAAGTGATCGAGAAGGAAGACTCTCTACCAGAGGGTGGAGAAGAAGAAAGCTCGGGAGAAAAGAAAGCAGTGGCGAGGAAGCCATCGCCACCGCCAGTGGCTGAGTACACGTCACCCCTTTCTTTCCCCACGAGGGTGCACAAAGAAAGATTGGAAGCGGAATTTGGAGGTTTTATGGAGATAATAAAAAAACTCCACCTCCACATTCCCTTCCTTGATGCAATGGCCCACATGCCGCGGTATTCAAAATACCTCAAGGGGCTTCTCTCCAAGACACCGAAGTTCCAAGACCTCTCCAATATCACCCTAGGCGAGGAGTGCTCTACCTTCATCCTTAACAGGTTGCCCAAAAAGCAACCCGATCCAGGTAGTTTCACCACACCTCTTTGCATCGACACTCATCACATAGAGAATTCCTTGGGGATCTTAGAGTGAGCGTTAATGTGATTCCCTTTAAGCTTCTTAAGAGGCTAGACATAGGTGAACTGAAGACTACTAGTCTCAGTGTCACATTGGCCGATCGCTCTGTCATTAGTCCTAGGGGTATTTGTAGAGGATGTGCTAGTACGAGTGGGAAAATTCTGTTATCTGACGGGTTTTGTGATCCTGGATATAAGTGAAGATTCGGAAATGCCACTCATACTAGGACGCCCCTTCTTTGACACCGCCAAGGCTTTTATTGATGTTAATGATGGAACTTTGATTCTGAGAGATGGCGAGGAGAAAATTACTCTTGGAATTGAACCCAAGCCTAGGAGTGAGGATGTAAAGGAAGTGGAATCGAAAGATGTGAATGTAAGTAGAGGAGAGCCTCTCAAGGTGAACCCCACTATTACTCTTGAGATTTTTCCAGAAATAGCACCTTTAAAAAAAAATTACAATACTAGCACCCTTCCAAAAATATTTACAAAACTAGCACCCTTTTTTATGGACCGCAACCTTGTGGTGCGTTTTACATATAAACCGCATCCTCCAGGTGCGTTTTATAAGTAAACCACACTTGGAGGGTGCGTTCCATTTTGGTGGGGCTAAAACGCATTTTGGCCATGCGTTTTTAGTTCAGGCCTACATAAAACGCATGGCCGAGGTGCGGTTTAGGCCTGACCTAGGCAAACCGCACCTTAGAGATGCGTTTTGTTTCTCCAAAACCAAAACGCATCTCTAAGGTGCAGTTTTGCGATGTTGACCGCACCCCCCAAGTGCGGTCTGTGTGTCAATAATTTTCCGACACACGACAACCATGCAGAGAATTATGGACGTAGGGCTGCATGGAAAACCTAGAGGTGCGGTTTTCCTCATTTTTTTCCCTATATAAGACTGCCCGGAAAACCTCTACTCTTCACACCTCTCCTTCTCTCTTTTCATTTTTCTGTTGTATCTCTATATTTATTTAGTGTTTTTGCCATTAATATTAACTCGTAAGTTTATTTTGTGTTACTTTTTATTGTTATTTGTGATTTGTGATTTTTATGATATTAACTGAACTACGGTTTTTTTGTGTGCAGATGGCATTCCGTCAGTTCACGCTTGGCTTACGGTGGAATGGTTACACGGAAGAGACCGGAAAGGGGGCCACCTACGTCGGTGGAAATTTTCAGAAAACAACGGTCGGTACCAGACCGAAGCTTGAAGACCTCCATCAAATATGCACTAACGTTACTTGCATGGATGGCACGAGAAGAGTAGATCGTATGGTGTACCGATATCCAAACAGAGAAAGTGGATCATTGTGGCATGAGGAATATATCATAACCACTCAAGATGACGTAGATTCCATGCTCGAATTCTTGAGGACCAACAAATTGGCCAAAGCCGAGATGTTCGTTTACACCGAGCCAGCCGTTGGTGTTGGAGGTCATTCTGGACACGGTCAAACATCTGGTATCCATGGTGGAGGTGAATTATATGGCGATCATCCCTACCAAAGTTACCATGATCCTCATTCCTATTTTCAGTACCAAGATGGAGGGCAAGGTGCAGGCCATCATCAATCTTTCTCGTCATATGAAGAAGAAGTTCCGGACGTCCCCAACCAAGCCCAGTACAACTTCCAATCAGGCAGCGGTAGTTTCTACAACTACCATTATGGAGCTGATGAAGGTGCCTTTCATGAGCTGGATCAGATGGAGGCTGCCACACCAGCACCAGTCAGCGACCCCTCCAATGAAGAAGGAGAGAACAACGTCAGTGCAGACAGCTCAGACCCTCTTGAAGGTGCTGATGATTCAGGACCAGATTCAGATAATGATCATGATGTGGCTCCTGACCGTGTACCAGTCCCATACTACAATCACATTCCATACGACAATTGGATGGTCGACAGCGACATGGAGCCGCCAGAGGTCCCAATATGGGGCCCACTCACTGGGTTTACGAAGGGCCAACAATTTGGCTCGAAAAAGGAGGTGCGGCACGCCCTTGAGACTGAAGCAATGACTCGGCATTTTGAATGGCACACAACTCATTCCAACACCAAAAGGCTCATAGTCAGATGCCGTAATCATCACGAGGGGTGCAATGTTAGGATTCGGGCCATCAACAGCAAGAGACACGGCCACTGGGTCATATCCCGTGCGGTGAACACACACACATGTGTGTCATCCATAACTTCCCAAGGCCATCGACAGTTGAAATCCAGGGTGGTTGCTGCGGCTATCAAGCATCTGATTGAGGCTGAACCGGATCTGAAGGTGAAAGTCATAATCGCTGACATTTCAAGTCGTTATGGTTATATGATTAACTATAAGAAGGCGTGGCATGGAAAGCAGAAAGCTCTGGCCGCCGTCTTTGGTGATTGGGAAGAATCATATGCATTCCTTCCCAGGTTAATACTGGCATTGGAGGCGTCTAACCCTGGGACTGTGTTCTCCCCTCGATACCAAGATGAAGAGATACAACCCCCAGAGGCAGGTAACGAACGCCATTTCCGCAGACTGTTTTGGGCATTCAAGCCATCTATTGATGGTTTTGGCTTTTGTGTCCCTGTGATTACTGTGGATGGTACATTCCTTACCGGCAAGTACAAGGGCACTCTCTTGATTGCCAGTGGGGCGGATGCAAACAGACAAGTCTTTCCTTTAGCCTTCGCCATTGTTGAGGGAGAGAATGCTGATAGCTATGGATGGTTTTTCCGACAAATCCAAATCCACGTCACCAGGAGGACGAACCTGACAATAATCTCTGATCGGCACGCCGGCATTAGAGCTGCCATCTTAGGCCTGGATCCAGCCTGGAATTGGTCCCAAAGGTGGTGCATACGACACTTCAAGAGCAACTGGAACCATCATTTCAAGCGGAAGAAGCTAGCTGATAATTTGTGGTGGATTGGTAACCTCTCTATTTCTGTCAATTAACAATATCTTGTAATATGGGGAGTGGTGCACTTGTTAGACTCTTTCTAAAGAGATGCATGCCTAAGGAAATGGGGTTTTAAGCGATTATCATGGTCCTCCCATTTCCTGGGAAAATCGGGTTTTAAGCGATCTTCGGATCCCCCCTTTTTCTGTCAAACAGGCTGTGTTTCTCAGGAGATCTATACCTCTCCTAAGAATCTAATGAGAGTATGATCGTGTTGTTTGAAATTGTACTAAACTGAGGATCATTGACTAACGTACTACTTTTCTGTGTGTTATTCAGCGGTTGCATACCAGGAGAAAAAATTTCAGGAGAAGTTGCAGAAGATGAGCGAGTTATGCCCTGAAGGGGCACAGTGGCTAGATGGACATGATCTATCCATGTGGACATTTCATAAAGATGGAGGGAAAATATGGGGTATTGCCACAACCAACTCAAGTGAGAGTATCAACTCTGTCTACAAGGCCGTTCGTGCACTGCGAATCTCTGCCATTGTGGAGATGACTTTTTGGAAAACAAATGCATGGTTCGTGAACCGAATCCACTGGGAAAGGACGAACGAGGCACAGGGAAAGGTCCATGCCTATAAAGTCACTGAAATAATGGATAATGACAATCGCAAGAGCAGTCGACATAGTGTAACCGTTATGAATCGGGCAACTGGTGAGTATAGCGTGACGACCGGACATCGGGAGGATGGTAGACGGGGGGGCCACCGTCATGAAGTTTTGGTCAATTTCAGGACCAAAGTTCCATTCTTCAATATCGACTCACTCAAAAGCACCTATGGACGGAGTTTCCGTGCATTGCCTGATGAAGCTTATTGGCCGCTGTACGAAGGGAAATTGATCGTCCTGCCATTCGGACAGAGGCGTGAACCGGGTCGCCCGAGGAAAAAGAGAATTCAGAATGAAATGGACCAAAGTGGAAGACCACCACGAGGCCCAAGACGATGTTCAGTATGCAAAGTTCCAGGACATGATAAACGAAGGTGTCCAGGACCGATTGGTCCACAAAATCCGGGTGCTGATGTGCCGGACTCAGCTAATGCGACATAATTTTCGATTATCATTCGTCAAGCTAGTTGTAACACTCAACGTTGCATTTAATTGTGTATTGTTGATTGAACGAATTGGGATTATATCAAGTGAAGAGGACTCGTCATAATAACAATTTGATCAACCCTCAACGAAATAAAATAGAATAAAGGGAATAGTCCCAAGTACATAGAGATAAAAATCAACTAAAAATACATCTCAAGGAAGTCCTCCCAACTACTGAAGATGATCCTAAGCCATCCACAACTAAGGAGATTGCTTGATTTCTTGGAGAAGAACACTCCTCCGATCATGCCTATGAGATAGACACGAGCATATCTCTCCTTCTCATCCTCCGGACTTTCCTCGGTTAGGGGATGACTCTCGTAATGATCTCTAAAATACTTCGTCAACCATGTAATTGAGACTTGGTGTTTCCTCATTGGTGGCATGCGATCGGTCGCATCAACGCAACCCTTCACCGGTACTTTCACTCCCAAATGACTGTGGATGAAATGCTGCCAACCGGGCATACCGTCACAATCCTCGGGGGGATGATCACTCACGCACACCGGTTTGCCGTCGATGGGCAGATGGGTTAGGATGGCGA